>NW_019290042.1:0-58246 GCF_000500325.1 Leptinotarsa decemlineata | reverse complement strand
TATATATATATATTGTGTTTTTTATTAATATTGTTAATTTATTTGGTACCTACTATAATTACCACGATTATTACTCCGTTTCCATAAGGCCCACCTAATGAGTACAACGATTAGGTAAATTACGATATTGCAAAGTTTCAATGAAATAAATAAAAAATGTGTATGAATATTATAACTAATTGTACTAAGAATTTTTCTTTCATTCTTAACCCTCTCAAAAATCAATAAGCACGCCCCCGATTTGCTGTCAACTGGGCTTACTTCTACTCTCAACTCTCAATCATTATTGGTTTTAGTATAGTTAGGGCTAAATAAGCGCCTTATTACTTCAACGTACCGTAGTTGAGAAACACTGTGTATAGTCAATATAGTTGTATTAACTTAGATCCTGACTCTCAACTGTCTCAAATTGTTTAGTCAAAATGGAAAATTCCTTCCATAGACCATTGACTGGAAGTGTCGCGGACATGTCACAAGGAAAGAGTCAATTCAAGTGATATAAAAGAGTAATTTCAGAAGCGATTCCAAGAGAAAAGCTGAAAAATGAAACTTGAAACGAGGCCCACAAGTAATTACTTCATTCAGCAAGAAAGACAGTTCTTCAGAGTCGCAAACCTACATTTCAAAAATTTAATTAAAGGTCCGTTCCTCGGCCTTGGAGGGGGCTAAGCGCGGCGTGAAATGTAAAGGGTTGATTTTTTTCACAATTTACAGCGAAAGTTCCGCTCGAGTCGACTTTCCTTGAGTATCAGTAGAAGTGGAAAAGAGAAAACTCGCGATAAAAATGAGTTATTATATTGGCCGGAAACAAAACAAACGGGATTTTTCTCGTTTTTATTTACCAATTTGACACGAGATATTAACAAAAATTAATTACCTACCATAGAGCGGAGTGTAACTGAATATATGCTTTTTCGAGATTACAAAGCACAAAGCGCTACACGAGTGATTTAGGGTATTTTCAGCTGCGGTTATCATGAAGACTAATTAGTTACTGCTGTCTTGTCTCTCACACTGGAGCAGAAGACATTACTCTTTTGTTTTCTGAGAGGCGGCGTAAAATAATTCTTTAGGTTGACATTTTTTGTAGATATCATCATTATCGACCTGCTTCTCAGAGAGGAGATATTGAATCAGTTGTGGGAAATGAGAAGGTACCTCATTAATTGGTACCACCCCCAGACAGATACAAGTCAATGGTCGATATTCATAAAAATAAATAATTTTCTGTGAAATGTTAAGAAAGGTTTATAGGTAGCACTTTATTGATAGATTTTAAATGGTAATTTCAAAAATCCGTATTCCAAACACTTGATAGTGTTTATAGATTTCTCGATCAGAAACCACATTAATCCCGTGATAAAACAGACAATCATAGATTAACCTACGAATAATCCGTCTTGAAATTTTTTTATAATTTTTTTTTGGTCGAGCGTTGTGTTTATCATATCAGAATTATTCAAATCATCACATCATATCATGAATTACAACAAAATGAAAGAATAAAAAATTCATTTGAACCAAAAAAATACCAAATTCAATAAAAACTAAAAAGACAAATTCAGTAACATTCCAGACGCTGAACTCTACGTATAAGCATCAACTTCATTCCCTCAAGGAGGCCCTATACGATCAATCATTTTGATCAAAAGCTTGAGTCAATCGATTGACTCAAGCGTCATTGACCGTGTAGGATCCTGTTTGACGCTTGAAGCGAGGCTTGATGGTGATTGATAGAAATTTTGAATGACTCAAGCGGTTGAAGGAGGGGGTTGACCGTCTAGGGCAATTTTCGTCAAGCATTGTGTCAGTCACTAGGTAGAAACCATGGCGTCCGCTACGGAAAATGAGCATCCCGAAAACTCAGAGCGGTAATTCATCAACCTGTTGATTGAATTATATCGCGCAGAAAAAAAAACTGCATCTTTACCATGTACCTCTCCTTCGACCACCGTTGTTTCTTGTTCTGTTATTTTTTCCACTTGAGGGCAACCAATGTGAGAAAGAGAAAGGACAAATCCGTGTTCAAAACCATTGCTCACCGAAATGAACCACCAGAAAACGAACAACAAGCGTGCACTGATCCCATTTCTGGTGAGAAGAAGATTTTGATCAAAAGCTTGAAGAGCTGATTGCAGTTGATTGAAGCGCGCGTCAATCGATTGAGCCAATCGTTTGATCAAGCAGATTGATCGTTTAGGGCCACCTTTAGGAAGGAGTTATTTGGATCGGATCATATCGCTTTTCCTGTGGAACAGTAAATTAGGAACTCACGTTTCCTGGTGTTTCACTACGTCTTCTTCTTTCGCTGTCTTGACCGAAGAATCTTATCTAGCAGTTGTAGCCGACGTGGAAGGCAATGAACACTACGTGACCACTACGTCGCTAAACGACGGGAAATAGCTTGTATTGCTTCTCTGTTGCCGACTGTGTTTCCCACGATACCAAAGTCGAATCAATCTGCAAATCGAATTCAAA
Organism: Leptinotarsa decemlineata; assembly: GCF_000500325.1. NCBI lineage: Eukaryota > Metazoa > Arthropoda > Insecta > Coleoptera > Chrysomelidae > Leptinotarsa > Leptinotarsa decemlineata. The sequence continues at coordinate 55,768 of NW_019290042.1, read as the reverse complement.
ATCCAAAGCCTTGATAATCTTCGTGCAAGGGTTGTGACTGCATTCGATAAACTTCAAATGCAAAATGAGGATAACGGGAAGTTAGCAGAGCGTCATTTGCTCCCACGATTCGATCTTCTCGTTTGTTTTCGACGAAGTCAGTCCCTCTAAACTGTTTTTGGAGATGAGTACCTCAAGCGCTTCTTTGACAGTCTTCATTTTCTCAATGTTGAGTGGCAGGGTGAGAAAAGGCTGGATATTCTCAGTAATTTGGTCCCCGTTGCAATGAATGCTCGACTTCAATTGCCCCCCAAAGACGTCACTTATCGATGTACTGGTGGAGTCGATCCTTCTGGTTTTATGTCCTTCATTTTTCGATTCCATTATGTTCCATACGTTATTTGAATCATTGCTCAAAGCAGAGTCAACGAGAGGTTTTTCATCTTATATATAATATTTAAGCAACTCATTTAGCTCAAACATTTCATCATTGAGTCCATTCAAAATGAAACCTAGAAACTCTTTCGCATCTTGTTGTCTACCATCGATCCAGTTAGTCCGCATTTTATGCAACATTTCATAAATTCACGTCGGACCGAATAGGATGCCAGTGTTGTTTAGAACTTCTTGGTCATTCTTGGAATTTTTATATACTCTCCAGTTTTTCGTCAAAATGTAGGAAGGTAGGTGAACAAACTGATCTACAAAACGACACATTCCTAAGATAACTGGGGTAGATGTCATTTTCTCGTTCAGAGAGATGTTATTACTCAGACTTTTCAGTAAGTATTTTCAAAGTGAAGTATACCTTAAGAAGTTTGATGATCACCTACGTAACATAATTTAAAATGTTAACAACAGCTGTTTCACCGATAATTCTCGGTTTAAGAATCGTGGAGGGTTGGGACTGTGCTCAGCATCATCGCTGGCTTTACCAGCATTTATGTCTTCCATCCACAATGTTCCGCAGTTGATAGAAATGATACTTCCAGTTTCCTTTACCAATATGAAAGATAATTTTACCGTCAAAGACGAATCTATTTGGTGTTCTCAAACCAAAAGCCATGTGCTTACGGATTTCAAATCACTTCAGAAAGCATGGGACGAACCTTTACTAGGAATTGCTTCTGACTCTATCACTTCATCTTTGTCATCTCCATCGGAAAGCTCGCCTCAAAGCCGTTAATATTGAAGAATATGGTGCTTGGTTGAACGATTACGTATTGCTACTCTGGGAACACTACTAGATAATGATACTTTCAGTACTTACAGTACTTTTGTACTCCTCATGAATGTATTTGTGGTAGTGAGGTAAATAAAAAAGGTACTCATGGTTTGATGTCAATGACATCATGTAAAAGGCCTTGATATCAGCCGGGATACCTTCTATCCTAGAACCACTAGGTACTAGCCGTGATGATGGCAAACGTCCTGATAGAATGACCTTTGTTCCCAGGAAATGTGGCAAAGTTGCTGTTCGGGATTTTACATGTGCACACACAATGGCACGATCTCATTCAGTTGGAACGTCTAAAAGTGCAGGTGCTGCCACCATAACCAGTGAGAAAACAAAACAGCAGAAATATCGAAATCTTGGAAACAACTTTATATTTTATTCTGTGGCTGTAGAAACTTTTGGTGTATTTGGGCCCTTTTCTCTGAATGTTGTCAATAAAATCGGCAGAAAGATGACTGAAGAAACTGAAGGAAGCATATGTCCTTTTTTATGAACAGGAGGAAACAAAGCAGCACTTTTGAGGGGTTTTTTTCCTTCTCTCTTTTGATAAGCTGTATTATGTTAATTGATTTGTATTTCATGATTATTCTGAATAAAAAACGTTCAGTAAGTTGTAGAGTGGTGGACATGCGATCAGGGCTTGTAAAATGGAGTTGATATAACAGTTATTGTTTTGATTGAGCAAACCCCTCGGCTGCAAGTTCACTGCCCTACCGTCGATCACGTATGTAAATGGAAACATGCCCATCCTATAACAATCTGGATCTACGAACTGGTGGGACCTTCTGGAGTGCCTGAAGGGGCATATGAGAAGACTGTCGTTGAACTCGTTTTCGGCGTCCTGGTCATAGCGACTTCGTCGAAATTGTTGACGGGTTCAGACATAGGCGGATGTTGGTGGTTCATCGTCGGGAAGATCACAGTGTGCGGGTAGTTGCAAAAGGTAAAGATTCGGCAATTTGGTGAATCACCGCAAAATTTTCCTGGGTTTGAACATTTTTTCTCCTCTGCATTTGTCCTTTCATGATGTTGAAACTGTTAGTGTTCAGTTTGCCTGTTAAGTCTTTTACCACAATTTTTTTAGAACTAAAGTGTGATTTACTGTCACTAATGTTTGGATGATTCTTACCTGAAGAAGCTGGGGAGAAATCTTTTATATCAGGAAACTTAGTCATATCAGCTGATTAACGAAAAAACAGATTTCAAAACAAATTTTTTTTAAAACAGATCAGACCAGTTTCGTGGGGGAAAAAAATTTCATCAAGACTTTGAGAAGGAGAAATAGTGCCTAGAATTGATGCAACATTTCCTCTCTGAATTGGAATGATGATTCGTTGTAACAGAAATGAGCTTGCTCTAGAATCGCCTGTTATTGTAATTAGTTTTCGACCAATATCTGTGTTTCCTTGCAACGGCGGCTAATGATGGGAAACTCGTTGAGTCCTTTCATAGATGAAATTCTAATTGACAACCTAGAGAATGCAATCCATAATAATCGGTTGAATAACAGCTCATGTTGTGAGCACATGGGCAACTTCTGTCGAAATTGTCAATTTCATCTAACAATCAGACGAATTAACCACTGAAATAGAAGTTGACACTCAATGAATGGTCGAGAATGATAAGAACGCGAAAGTTCAACTCAGAAAAATGTTTCTATTCACAACATAAATACAACATGTCGCCGAAATAGATAGAATGGAGTTGAAAGTTGCTCAAAGAATTGAACTGAAAGTTCAAATAAAAATCCAAATTATTCACTAATATCCAAAAAAACTCCGAAACATCCTACTATTGCCTCCAAATTTTGTTGAAGATGATTGAAATGGAAAACTTCAATCCAGAAAAAACTTTTCTATTCACCACAGAAACACGATAAGTCACCGGATCAGATGAAATAGAGTTCAAGTTGCGATGAACAACTTTCATGTCGTCTGTACAAATTCCTTTTCAAGTCCCCTTGAAACAATAGAAAGCTCGCTATTCATGAAGTTTCCTGTGACGTGATTGTAGACGCTAGTTGATGTTTCACGTTTCAGATTCTGACCAATAGAAATGCTACAACTCAAATGAGGACCGTGGCCAGAATCATTACTCACATTTTTTTCCACGTTCTGTGAAGACTAACATACTAACATGAAGAAATAAATCGCAAATCTGATGTACGTAGCCCGCAAGATTCAAACAATCACATTTTTTCATCAGTTCGGGCTTCCATTGTCTAATATGATATAAATTGATTTGAAATCCCGGAAAGGATCTGTAAAAAATCAAAAAGATTAGTTGAAAAAACAAATATATTGAGCAAAAAAAACCTGAAATTACAATGAAAGAAAATACAAACAACAACCAAAAAATTATCATCAAAAATGACCTAAAACGGAATGGTTACTCCAACCATAGTGATGGTGGAACAGACTTTAGCGAGAAGACCAGTACCAGACCAGTACCAGACCAGTACCAGACCAGTACCAGACCAGTACCAGACCAGTACCAGACCAGTACCAGTACCACCAGTACTTGTACTTCCCTACATCAGAGGATTGTCGAAAAGAATAAGAAGAATTGGGTCCAAGTATAACATCAGAACCTGCTTCAGATTTGGGAACACTATCCGTAGCAGCCTCACGAAAATCAGGCCAAGTGGTCTCAAGCTGGAATCATCCACAAGGAGAAACACTGGTTTGAGAGAAAATTCGCAGAAGCCACATATATGTTGTTCAACAACGCATTTAGTTAAGCGAGCGTAGAGATATGCAACATATGGAAACCTCTAATTATGCGGAACACGACCATCTCTCGCCAAAGGGTTAGCTCCCGCTAAAACCGATGAAGCAGCGAGAGGGAAAAGGGGATAGGTGAAAGCACTCGAATGACCTATAATTGGTCAGATTTCGAAAGAATGAGTCCAGTTATCACCCGAAGACGATTGTGAATACTAACAATCGAAACGTCGTGAAGCAACTTGGTTTGGAGTCTTTCAATTTTTAATTTTCATTTCTTGTTTATAATTTTTTTAATTTTCATCTCGTGTTGATGGTTTAATTTTTTGATTTTTTGGTTGTTGCTTGTTGTTTGATTGTAATTTCAGTTTTTTGTTCAATGTTATTATTTTTTCAGCTGATCCTTCCAATTTGTCATAGATTCTTTCAGGGATTTCAAATCAATTTATATTATATGTTTATACATCTGCAGCGTAAAAGGATCATTCAGATAAATATCTGAGTGGGGTGGACCAAAACTTGTACCCTGTGTCGCATCAAATTTCCCACATTATGTTTACGTTATATTCATTAGTTGCAACTGAAGACCGAAATATGTCGACGTAAATGTTGTCCATTATTTGCAGTATTTTTTACGGTAAGCACTGTCGACCATCTAAACCAAGAGTTCCTAACTGTATCTGGATTCGATTAAATCTGTCAAAATCTTGATGAGTGAAATTTGAAACCTCTGTCATGAAATGACTCTAATCAAAACACTTTTCCCAACTCCAGAGCTGAAATGCTGTCTCTCGACGCGCGTTTCGCTAACCAAGTATCATCAAGAAGTAACTGAAACTACCACTGTTATAGTAGTGTTAATCATGTCTTGGAGATGCAAAAGTCTGAACACGTGCGAGCTAGGGAACAACAAGGTCTCACCTTCCAACGTGCGATTCAAAACAGTCATGAAATGTTCGTACCGGATCGATCATTTGGTTTTTCGTTGTCGTGCGATTACCAAGGTCTCACATCTTAACGTGCGACTCACAGCAGTTTTGAAATTTTTCATGTGCAAAATCGTATTGGTATCAAAATATAGTTTTTGAGGATATTGTCGAATTTTATGTTCTAACGATTCCATCTCTGAATCTTTATCCATTTTATCGAAGAAGTAACAATAAATTGAGTCATTAATGTTGTCGCGAAGGTTATATCGTCCTCGAATCGATACCGAACAGGGATCCACGCCCCTGCTGGGTCGCAAAAGAGAAAGTATGGCGAACGGAGTGAGGTTCGGCAAATTGATGTCTCTCCTAAATACAAAAGGAGTTGATACGTAATGGGAAGTAATGGGCCGTACGTTGGATTCAGCAACCCCAGCGGAACGTTTACTTCGAGCAAATTCTCTGCATAAATTAGTTTTAAATTCATCCCGACCACGGAATTTCCCGAATCTCGAGTGATATACTAGGAAAAACAGATGCAGCGAAATGTTCTAATTTTATGGAATCGCGTTACTCTCTGACAATGTGATGAGACGGAAAGAAATGTGCTACACCTTCTTGCTGAATGGCAGATGTCACAGCAAAAAGGGGAGTCTTGTGTGGTGGTGTATTTGGATCATCTGAGGAGTTGGTTGGGGAACAATACTCAGAGTCACAATTATTTCGTTGGTGTGCCATAAACAGAATATTTTCAAAAATACTGCTGAGACACTGCTGTAGTCCAACTATTTCCGAAAACCTACCTACTTGTTTTTTGAATACAAGCCACGTTTTAGCTCAAGAATCATTATGAAGACACTTGATGGAAATCTAGGGAACTATCCATGATCATTATAGAATTGTAACAAGAAATTTCATTTGGGACACGTTTCGCTACTTTGTAGCTTCAGCAGTTGGACTGGTAAATCAGACCATTCTACAATGTCCATTATAATACAGTAGATAATTACGGAACCTAATTAACTATCAGGTTGTTTCAAAAGTTTTTTCCGTTTAAATGTGATGCGTTTTTATACAAATCAATTTTTTTTTCAAGGACAAAACAAAATCACTACAAGAAAATCCTTAAGGGGCTCTTAGAGCGGTACCTGTGTGAAAGTACTGATTCTCATTGGATTTGAATCGCTGGAGATTAAATTCATTTGGAAAAACGTTCTCATGAAGTTCATTTCACATAAAAACCGTTTCCTAGATGAAAGAGTTCTTGAACAGTGAAGTTAGAGGTGAACTGAGATGAACCTCAATACGATGAATAGTCACAGTCCTTCGCGTATTGGTGAAATCAAATATACCAAGTCACTTGACTACTTGAAATTATCTATAGAAGAGAGACAAATCTTCAACCTTTGTTCGATGTTCCAGGCTATCAAGATTGCAAGTGATGTTCGCGTCTTCAATCAGGCAGATGGCTCTTTTCTGGATGGAATCCAGCAGCTTTAGGGTATATTTGGGGACAGAGCTCCATAAATGAGAACAATATTCCAAAGAAGGTCTGATCTGAGTTTTATGAAGCATCAAAAGTTGCTGAAGTGTGTATAGTTTTCTGGTTCGGAACAGTGTTTTAAGCTTTTGAGAAACAGCCTTCGCAATTCTAGCGACATGATCGTACCAAGACATATTGTTGTCCATTTTAATCACCGCTTGAAGCAGAAAGCGAAATTGTCTGACCTGACATTATTCTATCTGGTTTGGAGACATTTATCTTCTTGGAGAAAACAGATGCATGGGTTTTTGTAGCATTGAATTGAACCTGGTTACTTTCACCCCAATTGAACCAAAGCGCTATCGAAACAGGCGATTATATATATTTTCCTGAACACAAATAATCAAATGACTGAATGGATTCTATTTGGGAACTGATCGTTATGGTCAAGTGAATGCTGGAATATTTTCATACATTCTGGTGTACTTCTGATGAAACTTCTCGATACGATATATAATGATCGCTTCTATTTAGCGACCTCGAAGCCTATTGTTCAATCAATTACAAATATTCGCAAGTGATGTAGAGGAGCACAATCTTTTTCATTCAAGTAATACAGAAAATAATTTTTCATGACATCGGTGATAGCTGCATCATTAGTATTATAGGAATGATCAAGGACCGTATCATCTGGATATTTCTGGGGTTTTATCCCAACACCAAACCATTATTTTCAACATCTCGACATGTGTTCCGATCACCAAGTGATCATCTTCAAGAAGGATAATAAATCTGGAATTGCTTTTGGGACAGTAAAAATAATTATGGAGATTATAATCACTCCATGAAGTGAAAATCAATAATAAATTGTATTTTGTCGTCACTCGTCTACTTATAGTTGTACAAAATAGCATGCAACATAATCAGATGCGGATACAACTTATACTTTCTCAATATTCACCAGATACTAATGACACTAATGCTTGTCGCAGAGGCCATAATTGTTGATATTCCAAAGCTTAATTCATTCATTACCTGTAGCGCAGGTAATGAATGAATTGATTGTTTTGAATCACACACAAGTATATTGCAAATTCTCGCATCATACCCCACTGAAAACATTTCTATGTTTAGTGTTTGCTTTGAAATCCTGATGATGTATTTGGAAGATATTTTTTCATGAAATAAACATGTATTTTATCCTATAAATATGAGATCAAATTTGTTTTCATTCGTTCTCCCTTTCTAAAAAGAAGGGAAATGATTCATTTCCTCAGAGGATTTGCATTAGTTTTCAAATTAAAATTTGTCCGTCTTATGAACAGACTTGACGTGGCCATTTTCAATAATCCACTCATGATATTAATTTTGAATATTGGTCATAGATGTATAGAAACAGGTCAAAGAATAAAAAGTATCCCATGTTCATTATTATATATCTCTTGAAATAATTTTTTGTTTTTACAATTAGAAAAAATGTGATTCTTCGATTTTTGGTTTTTGAACCCTTTACAATGACCATAAAGAAACAATCAGAATCAACAGAGAATCTGTTTGAGTATGATGAAAAATATTCGAATTTTTAGTGAGCTGTCAATTTTAATTTTCAAAACCTGATTATTCTACATGCCAGCATGTGATTATACATGCCAGAATAATTATTATATAATGATATGAGCATAGTTAGCACTGCAGATGAAATAGAAATCGCATAAAAATGTACAGTGTTCAGTATTGCCAGGTCTATTGCTTTTGTAGTAGATCTACTATTTTGGTTCTTGAACTACTGTTTTATTGTTTGACAGTTGAAATGTACCAATGCCTCAATATACTCCCGATGAAATCAAAGAACTGTGGATAATAGGAATGACCATGTATGCGGTATGTACCTGAGAAATAGATATTCCACTGTGTTACTTGTATAAATCTACTGTTCTGCTGGTACAAAATTCACTATCAATCATAAAAATGACCCGACAATAATGGTCGTGTTAGCCTGGCCCGTTATCGTGCTTTACAAACACAATGTAAATAAGTGTAAAAAATATGTAACTCAGCTCAATACAACATCAATAATTATGAGACGATACAAAGTTTCCTGATAAATCATATATTGTATCAGTGATACTCTCGCTGAATGAATTGAACTTCGCCTTTTATATCCAATATTTCATTTCTAGGTAAAAATTATGGAAAATATGTACTTTCATTTTTTGGAAATGATGAAGGCCATTATTTTTTTTTCACCGTAGTGTGCGCTGGTCAGGCTCTATCCCCCGAGGCCCCGATACATTTGGGAGGGCGCGCCAGCATTATCAACCAATGACCAGTCCTCACACCGTGGGGTACGTGACATTGGGTCCGAGAATCATGTGCCCCGAGCAAGCGCATTAACCCAAGAATGACAGCCTTCTGCATCTGTGCGGCTAAGATTTCTACCTAACTGCGGCAAGCTGGTATGATTTTAAGATTCGAGAATAGAGAGGGCATCATTCCACCAAGGACTCCATCAGAACAACCATCTTGACAGAGTGATCTGGATAGAGTCTGCGGAGTTCGAAGAGAGAATCTCGATATTTCATCCGTTTTTCCTCCTCTTTTCTGACTATATTCGCTTCGCCAGGAGCTGAAAACTCCACGACAAATATTGTCTTGCTCTGGTGGTCAAGAAGGACTACATCAGGCTTATTAGCGTGTATGAGTCTGAGGGTGGGAAACGAATAGTTCCAATAAATTCGGCACTTCTCGTTCCCCACAACTAATTCAATATCCCCCGTAGTGTAAGGCAACACCGGTGTCTCGTCAATACCGTAAGTGAGCCGTAGATGGTAATATAGCACTTTTAGGGGCGCGTTAGGTCGATGGATATAGGCCGAGACCATTATTATTTTTATTATTATTACTTTGTGAGCGCCGTCATCTCAAATACTCACAACTTTCAGAATAAACAGGCTGTCTGTTAGAAGGTATGCTTTTTTGCTACGGTATATGTACAAATATTCAGTTAGAACTTGATTTTTTCCAATATAATTTTCGCAGTAAGTTATTCAATTTTCGCCGATCATATTCAGTCAAAATTGAGCAATAACTTCCATAGATATCAGAATCCTGGGAATAGTCCAAAAAAATATACGAATATAAAGGATGTGATGCAAAAATTAAATTTGAGGAACATATTTTCACATTCGAACTCCCCATTTGGAGTTTTTTTAGACTTTTTCCAGAAATACATCACAGCTCAATCCTCCAGTAATGTATTCGACCCTTCAAAGATGGATGAGGCGAAGAATGAATTCCGGTCAGGTTATTGGTGCGAAGTCGACTCTGGAAGTGCGAATCCATAAAGCGATATGAATGCATATCAGGGAAATATGTGGAAAGGTATCTGTCGAAGGTTCGGTAAGAGACCATTACTCAGGATCGAGCTGCCTTAATTCACATTCTCTGCTATCTATCAGAGCCAGCCATGCACCATGTTGATCTCGATTAATTCTTCAACAAGCATTGGCGTACGTGAAGTTGGCTTTTTATATGAGTGGGATATCGTTATCTCTGTTTGAATATCAATTCAAAACATAGGGTCTTTCAACACGGACTTCAGAACTTTGACAATTAATAACGGCCATTTTGTTGAAGCTACATCTGTTGTAGTCATTCTTCAGTCAGTTTTGCCCCATTACCATAGATGGACAGAGCACTCAACAACACTTTCAAGTAATGAAATTTTTTCATTCCAAATCGATGAGCTCACAGAAAGTAGTGCGGGCATTCATTTGTGGCTGAAACATCGTGGAGTGCGGATGTGTAGCGAGTGCTCGTGTTACTTGGTGAATCTTGGGTGGCTGGTTTGGTATGTGTATGTTAGAGTTTCTGTACCCTATGCAAACTGGTTCATACCTAGAACACATGGAAGATTATGTTAAACCTACTCTTTACCGTGTATGCAATCTATTTTTCTATTCTTGTAGGATATCTTTACCGTGTATACAAATTCCAATATCATCACTCTCTTCTTCTTCACTGTCACTCACCGACTAGATGAGCTCACAGATTGCCCATTAGTTGAAGAATCTTCTGGTGTTCAGGCAGGTGTACTCTGTACAAAAAAGTTTGTACTTAGTACACATGAAGGATAATCAGCATTTATGCGCTTCTCCTATCTCATGGTCAAATAATTGTCATGACATCACACACACTCACATAGTCTCAGACAGACAAAATATTCCTATAAATATATTTCCAGCTATGCTCCAGATATATCGTTCGAAGTCAAAACTAATTATGTATCAGACATATCGTTCAGACATTCTACCACTTGTCATTGATTAGTCATTGATGACGTCATAGTGGTGGGGAAAGTCTTAAAAGCGGCTCAAATCTATTACGAATTTGGGACGATACCAATCCACACGAGATCCAAAAGCGTCCAATGCTTCCGAAAAAGCCACTGTTTGATGTGGATTTCGGGCTGGCGGTGTAACCGGTCCATATTTCTTCGCGAACGACGTTGGCCGAGCAATCACAATCAAATGGCGAGCACTATGGGTCGAGCGTTGAGAGCCTACTGTACATCATAAACAGCTCGCTGGCTCTAAGATACTTCCCCAGAAGGTGGAAACATGCGATCGTCGTCATGCTCCCAAAACAGGGGCAGAACCGGCTTTTCCCGCAGAATTATCGCCCGATTAGTCTGCTCTCGTCGGCGGCTAAGCTGGCTGAAAGAGTCGTACTTCAAAGGCTCAACGAAGAAGTTGAGGACCGAAATGTTCTGCCTGACGAGCAATTCGGCTTCAGGAGAGAACATTCCACCAAGTTGCGGGCTCTGCGACTGGTCGAAAATACCAACGCGGAGCTAAACAGAAATAAAAAAGTTCATCTAGTCTTATTAGACATTTCGAAGGCCTTCGACCGTATTTGGCATGAAGGCCTTCTACACAAACTAATCGCATTTGACCTGCCTCGGGCCCTGATCCGGTGGATTGGGTCTTTCCTGATAGACAGAACATTTCAGGTTAAAGTAGAGGGATCTCTGTCTGATAACAGAGAGATCCTTGCTGGAGTGCCACAGGGGGCCGTGCTCTCTCCCACGCTCTACTCCCCTTACACCAGTGACATTCCGAGGTCCGAGCATGTGAAGGTATCTCTTTACGCCGACGACACGGCTCTCCTCTAGTCTTCCATGGGTCAGGAGCTCAGGATCGTCTATATGCAACGTGCATTGGGCGACCTCGAGCGCTGGTACCTCGAGTGGAAGATCCGAGTGAACCCGGAAAAAACTCAGGCAATAACCATGGGAAGAACGATATCTTCTCCGGCTATGAAAGTGAGAATCTCTGGAAGGGAGATTGACTGGCAGACGCGGGTCAAGTACCTCCGTCTTCTTATAGACCGTAGGCTCACCTGGAACCCGCACCGGTTAAGCGTGAAGGCAAAGATCCAGGGTCGGGTGGCAAGCCTGTACCCTTTAATTAATAGAAAGTCCAAGCTAAGCCTAAAGAATAAAATCACGATCTATAACACGATGTTCAAGTCTGTCATCATGTACGCTTCAGGCATTTGGGGACAAATGGCTCCGACTAACATCTCCATCTTGGAGACCTTACAAAATGAAATTCTACGGATGATTGTGAATGCTCCGTGGTTCGTGCGGAATGAAGCCATCCGCAGAGATTTGAAGCTGCCTTCCATTCAGCGGTCCATCCAGTCGAGGAATCGGCGAGTTTTAGATTACGCTGAAACTCACGACAATCCATTAGTCAGGGAAGCTATAGATTACGCTGTAGACGACCCCTCTAGATATAGAAGGCCCCGACACTCTGTCGAATAAGGTCCCTATGTCCTCCGTTAACAGATGAATAATATCTTCATCCATCTCTCCCCAGCCAGGTAGGGGTACACCGCGAAGGGCGGAATGGATGTATGAGGACTTTCATGCCACCATCACAAATCAGTCATGACCCATTTGTCCCTCTGACGAAAATCAGCGAAAAGGGTACGGGAGCAAGGCTCCAGCCTGACTTAAACGACGATGACCATCGACTATGGGTCGATGATAATCGATAATCGACGATAATTGGCCTGAATTGGATGGTCTGGATACCAATAACATGTGGTTTCAACAGGACGGCACTACGTGCCACACAGCACATGCTACATTGGATATTCTGCACCAGCGATTTGAGGGTATGGTTATCTCATGTGTAGGTGATGTGAACTGACCACCCGGATCATGCGATTCGACGCCGTTAGACTTTTTTTCGCGGGTTTTTTAGGTGTATGCGAATCAGCCACAAACCACACCGTTCCTCAAAACCAACATAACCAATGCCGTCGTTCCAATTCAGCTTGATTCATGGGCCAGAATCTTGGAAAACTGGACGTTTCGGGTGCGCTTCAAGATTTCAAGATAGAAAGCGCCTAATAAAAGATCCTATATGAGCGAATAACAGGTATTGTATTTCTCCAGTTTTCAAATTTATTTGTGGTTGCAAATTCGTAATGTCTTGTAGATATCCTATAAACTTTTCAGAGTTCTTTGAGTACTCTGACCACGTACTCAGCATTGTCATTTTGATAATTTCTGAATATATACACAGAGCAAAGTGGGCATAAAATTGCACATCAGTGATATTCACATGAGTTACCCTTACGGTTAATACTAATATACCTCTCCATAGAACCACACTGAAGTTAAACGCGCTTGAATTCCTTCACGTATAATGTACTTACAACTTCTAAAGCTTCCTCGCTTGCTCCTTTCGATATTCAAATTCTCTGCCACGGCAAGTCAAAGTTTGGAAACACCGCAAAGTCACAACCTATGATGGGCTTCGATATTTCCCTTTATCCGCAAAAAATCGCCCCATTCAGTGATCTTGTTTCTTCCTCCGCAAAATGCCATTTTCCACATTCTGAATTTCATTACAGATTCGAGTTTTAAGTGCAGTTAGGCGGAGATACTTCTACACTGGAAGATATTTTTTGTCAGTACTGGGAAGTACTGTTTTCGTATTTATCCCACAATTATGATGAAATGTGATAGAGCCGAATTTTTATGGATTTCGATTTTGTAAATCACAGGAGTAGAAAAGCATATCTTCCAACAAGGACTTCCGAACTTCAACAATCAATAACGGCCACCTTGTTGGAGGTACATCTGTCAAATTAGTTTTCGTTCATTCAGTATGTTTTGCCAAATCACCATGGATGGGTATAACATTCAAAAGCACGTACAAATAGTGAAATCGTTTTATCAAATAGCACGATCTGTTCGGGTAACTTACCGCGCGCTTCGTCCATTTTACGGTGGCCATAATAGTTCTACCAGGAGGACTATTCGCAATGTAGTGGCTGAATCTGTGTTCTCTGGTTGAGTAAACGATTAACCAACACCTTGTTCGTCGACGGAACGCTAGATCTGCCGAAATTGTGACCTATTTTTGTGAAAGCGTCTCTCACAAGAACTTGGCCTGTCGCAGACCACAAATTGGCGAATTTTCCATCGTGACTTAGGCCTACAATACTCAACTGACCCAAGAACTGAAGGTAAATGATCATAGATGTGTGTTCGCTCTTCCTAATTATCACCAAAAAATCATATTCAACGATGAGGTCCATTTCTGGATGAATGGGTACACGAACAAACGGAGTGGTCGAATTTGGAAGATACTAACCCAAATGGAATCCAAGCGTCAATACATCCTGAAAAAGTCACTGTTTGGCGTGGATTTTGGGCTGGGGGCGTAACCGGTCCATATTTCTTTGAGAACGAAGTAGGTCAGGCCATCACTGCCAACGTCATTTGAAATTTCTTTTTGTAAATAAACAGTAACAGGAATATGCAAATCATGAAACTTGCGACAAATTACGTACATTACCTTCAATAATGTACATTGTGCAGGAACATTGAGTATGGAATGATGAGGGGATCTCTTGTTGTACTATTTTGAAATTCCATTATAATAAGCACTAAATACATAGAATCACAAGTTGACAACACTGTTTTCGTTTTAATGCAATAATATATATGAGAATATAGTGCCTGATATGATGTAATTTTTTTATAGTAATAAGAAATGCCTTTGAGGGTTTACGATTCAATGCATATAGGAAAAGTATACTTGCCACCTTCAGATATATTACAGAAAGGTCCAAACATCGTCACAACAAAAAGTCAGGTGTAGCTCAACATACCTGAAAAACAGTCACAAATTGACTGAAAAGTGTTTGAAATTGTTAAGACCGATATACATGACAACAGGCTTTTGGACGCTTTTGAAAGTTTTGAAATTGATAAATATAACATGAGATCCATGAACATTGAACATCAATGAAAGTCTTCTTACAGATGCACTCAGCTCCTCTATTTGGCTCATTATTCCCTAATGATGGTTACTGGGTGAAAGAAACTTGCATCGAGTGACGTGGTTTTTATTTTTCTGTGAAATCGTATTTTATTCAGATAGAGAATATACTCCTATAGTTGTATCTCTTCATATCCGGCAAACTCATTTTGTAGTTTCATTTACCAATTTCAGTCTTGATTTGTATTATATTTATGCGGAAACTATATGAAAGAAATTGCCGAAAAATTAGAAATGAATAAATTCCTTTCAGAAGTAGCTCTGCAGTGATATTGAGAGGCCATTTCATTGAATTCAATTCATTAGCTGATAAAGCAGGAAACTTTATGAAAGAAGGTTAGTTTCAATTGAAATCTAACTCGAATGGGTGATTGAGCTTTTCATCTATTCCTCAACCGATTAAAAATCATTTCATATTCAAATAATATTGAAACATAATCTTCTGGAATGTTTAGAAATCGATAGATTCAAGAATTCCAGTTATTAATTGAATGATTATTTAGAATTGAATAACTTTCCCTCACTGATTTTTTTTCAAATGTGGAAACTGGAACATAGGAAAGAAAATGGAAACTGGAACATTACGAACTCAGGTGAAACTCTGGTACTTGAAAGGTAGCTAGTTAGGTAGGTAGGTAGGTAAAAATGTTACAATTAGTTATATTAAGCATCGAATATGTAGAATAGTTAGTACAGAAACCCCCAAAGAAGTCATTGTATGGTGAAACATGTATTACGTTTTTGTAAAACTATTTAGTGAAAATCTCATAATTTAGTGTCTCTATACTTTGAGTATGATTAAGTGAGGATCTCACAATAAAGTGATTTTTCAATACGTGAATTGTGTTTATTACAAAAACACTTCATTGTGAGATTTGCATCGAACAGTTCCACAAAAACGCAACACGTGTTTCGCTATACAACAGTTTCACAAGAACGCAACACGTATTTCGCTATACAACAGTTTCCTCAAGCGTGTCTATATTTGGAGTATGGTACATTGAGAATCTCACAAAAAAGTGTTTTTTTAATACGTGAATTATGTTTATTCGTGAAATACTTCATGGTGAGATTTGCACTAAATTGTTTCACAAGAACGCTACACGTGTTTCGCTATACAACAGCTTCCTCAGGCATGTCTATACTTCAAGTATAGTATAGTGAGAATCTCACAATGGAGTCTTTTTTGAATACGTGAATTATGTTTATTCGAAAAACACTTCATTCTGAGATTTGCACTAAACAGTTTCACAAGAACGCTACACGTATTCCGCTATACAACAGCTTTCTCACGCATGTCTATACTTCGAGTATAGTATAGTGAGAATATCACAATGAAGTGTTTTTTGAACACGTTATGGTTTTCCATTGAGTTTCGGCTGATTCATCACATATATAAAAATTGTGATGAAAAAATTCGAAAATTAGGTATGGTAATGAATAGTAGTGATAATGAATTATTATTATCATTATTGTGCACCCATTATCAACATGTCTGTCAACACTATCAATGACGATATATCGTTCAGTCCGACTGTGACAATATTGACATTCGATATCATGATGGGGACGAATGAAAATAGAACAAACCCATCAACGCAAAAAATCAACAGCGATATAGATTCAGTATGACAATGAATGTTGATGTTTCTCCATTATTTTGTTTTTCCAGTGTACATCACTGGAATTTTCATCATGCACTTCAGTTTTTGTCCTTTCTCTACGAAGCGCT
Organism: Leptinotarsa decemlineata; assembly: GCF_000500325.1. Taxonomy (NCBI): domain Eukaryota; kingdom Metazoa; phylum Arthropoda; class Insecta; order Coleoptera; family Chrysomelidae; genus Leptinotarsa; species Leptinotarsa decemlineata. The sequence continues at coordinate 39,325 of NW_019290042.1, read as the reverse complement.
CTAATCACGCTGTTTGTTTATGGTAATGATATTGTTTTTCAAAACAACTGACTACCGAATAACACCAGCTATTATCGCTCCGCTGAAAATAGTTTATCCAGTAGGGGAGGAAAAAGGAAGAAGAGGATTGCGGTTCCGTGCTGATAAAAAAGCTTTGAAAATGATAAGTGGGGAGTTATTTATATGTTGCTGAATTTTAATATAGCGGTTGTGTGGAATTTTAGTCGATGAATTTAGCTTCCAAAAATGGTTGAGAGTTGAAGTGAGTGCTCAAAAAGGCGATGTTGCAAGTAACCTCCTGAAATAAATATGTAATGTTTTTTTTTGATCTGAAAGCTCTTCTGTCAATTTTCAGAGATATAACAGTTCAAAAGTCTGTTTATGAGGATCGCATGTTGTGAACTTATTTAGTCATTTCAAATGTTCTAACATATTGAAACACTTGAAAATCTAGCGAAAGTTAGATTCATCTAGTGAAACCAGTACTTGAATATTATGATATAATAAAATTGTCTGCAATAAATGATACATTTTTTCAAGTTGTAGTAGCCATAAGTGGAATACCAGTGGGTAGGTTAGATGCAAAGTTACCTTGTGAAAAATTTACCATCTTCAAACATGTTACTACACCAAAAAATGTCGAAAACAACTTTTGACATAAAATATGTTCAACGTGGTCAGTGAATGAAAGTCAGCATCGTGCAATCACAATAAGAATATGTTTTCATGAGACTTTTCACTAGAAGTGAGCCTGATACAACTCGTAGATGAAACTTAAAACATAATGCGTATTAATAAGTTGACCAATTCTGTGGAATATTACTGGAGTTTTTTCTCAACACCAAAACGTTATTTTCAATACCTCGACACGTGTTTCGATCACCAAGTGATCATCTTCAAAGAGGAAGTTTCCTTCATGTGTCAGCATGACATTAACCGATTACCATGGCCACCCAGGTCGCCCGATGTTTCACCGATCGAACATGCGTGGGATATTTTTGGTGACGGACTCCTGAATTTACATCAGCCCACGCAGACTTTGGCTAAACTTAGACATGAGTTAGAAGTAGGGAAGAATGAGATACTTTAACAGGATATAGACCGTCTTATCAGGACAATGCTCAGACGAATCCACGAGTGTATAAGACATCGACGATCTGCAACATACTACTGAACTTCACTGGTTTCACGATCATACAATTTCTCTGGAAACTTACTCAAGTATGTAATTAAAAAATTATTAAAATATTTTCAAAACAAATTGGTGTTTACCTTTATTTATCACTTCGTATATCTTGTACCTATGATTTTTTATATCGGAACCATATCTCGAAAAGGAACTTCAATGCGCTTGACAGCATGAAAGAGGATGCCGCAATGACCAATTTGGAGGCATTCGTAATATTGCCTATGGCTCAAGGCGAGTTTTAGATAAAAGAAGAGGGTATTATTCGTGACCATACCTTGGCCATATGGATTTATGAATATGAAGAATATTTCTGAAGTACGGGCACTTCATAATCCACAAATACTGCAAATAATCCAGGAAAGACGAATTGAGTAGGTTACACATTCGACATCTAATCCAATTATGGAAGCGAACACTTCAGGATCATTTTCAATTGACGTATTGTAGCAGGGTAGATCCCTTCGTCTATTGCCGCATTACAAACTATCTGCCGCAGGTGCAGACACTGAAAGCCTAGAGAACATCAATTAAATCAGAAACTCGCCATGATAATTCTTGATTTCGAAATGCTGTCCTGTTTCAGCGTTACAGGTGTTTCAAGATTTGTTGAATTCTGGTGTCAGGATGACTCGTTCATGAAAATATTGAACATTCAAAATCCTCCAGTATAGTTCCTCATTCCAAATCGTGGCAGATTAAAATGTTCTTTATCCTCCAATATCCCGGAGATCATGAGACGAATTTCTCCTCCAATAAGACTCCAGCAACTTTACTTGCTGAAGTGTGCTGTTTTTTTGTGATAAAACTCGTATTATCAATACATTGTATCGGTTGAAAACGACCGATATAGTGATTTTCCAAGTCATTCGTCTTACCGTAGCTATTCAGAATCTTATAAGGGAGAAATGTATTCTCCAGTTTTGTATTCTCTAATTTCCCATACCAGCTCTAAATTATAGACAGATCGACATGAATACAGAGACCGGGATTTCCAGTAAGAGGAACTCTTGAAACTTTCGTTGTGAGTTTCCATTATACGAGTATCTATCGATACGTTGAACAAAGCTATCGTTCGAGCTCTGTAATAAATACTCACAACTTCTGATGATTTATTTCATCAATTCGATTCTACAATTTGAAAGCGCAATATGAGAATTATAAGTTCAACAGATTAATGGCGTGACATAATTGATTCATGGATAGAAATATAGCAATGTTTTTTTATGTGAACAAGATCGATGAAATCTGCAGTCCCTCTGAAGAAAAACATTTCATTTCACGATGGAAATATTATGTAGTATTCTATAGTATTCTATAGTAATATAGAATCTGGAATCATTTTTGATATCTTTCACGACATACTCTATCATATTCATGACATATTTTGCCCCAAAAATAAAAATTCACCAATGAAATTTTCCATTTGGTTCCTTTACGAGTTGGAGACTCTCATAGTCAGCAAGAAAGTGGCACATGAACGTTTTGAAAACTATTAATTTCAACAAAATCATTTAAAATTCAGTAAACTTATCTTCAGATGCAAACTCCTCTCTGAAAGCTGCTATAAAAAACATGTAACAGATACCGAATATGTCAACTCAACAAAAGTCTAATTCTGTACCTTACGGAATGCATTTGAACAACGATCACGTAACCTATGGTCGAGATTTTTATATTTTGTTCGCTGACTACTTTGCATCAGTTCTCTCAAACGCCACTCACCAATCACCCACCTTTGAAACAGCCTACAACATCTACATACCTGATTTCCATATGGAAAATTCTGGAAAATAATATAATCTCCCTCTATATTGGATCCTTCCTATCTTCAGGCGCATATGACCAATGCTCCTTCTGTTGGTTAACAGGAGCTTCGTCGGGGGGCGCAGCGGTCTTGCACGAAGCAATGCTGCCACCAATTTTTTTATTATAAAAAGAATTTGATATTAATGAAATCATCTCCTGCTTGGGAGACCTTTTGGATTTTTTATCCAAACGTGGTTATCCGAACCACCCCGACCTGGATACCGACGTGAATAAAGTGGGCCCTTTATTCATCACTTCTTTTTTCAGAGACACTCACACTTTTCAGTAATTACCACTATGGACCAACACAACACAAAAAGGGGCCCCACGGTAGCACATGGTATCCGCGTACCTTCTTTGTGGGCGGATGTTTTCAGCACGTCCGTCCACTACCACGGCCACCACGGAACTCATAATATACACTCTGTCAATTTGACCAAATGAAGTTGGCGGACCTGACGCAATTCCATTCTCAATTCCCAAAACACCTGATCAGAATACTCCTAATCATTGGTCAATGTTAATCATAAGTTCTTACTACTCAAACTGAGTATCTATGGCGTATAAGAATCATTTCTGAAATGGATTCAAGATTACCTCCACGAACGAACACAATCCATAAACTTTGGTGATTTCATATCCAGCAGAATTGTGGTAGCATCAGGTGTTCCACAGGGTTGTCACCTGGGTCCCCTTCTCTTCAATATTTTCATTAATGACATAATGGCTTGACACAGAGATGCACTCAATATTTTGCTGATTTTGAAAACGTTGCAAACTGGTGTAACTCAAACGGTATGCTTATAAATCCCAGCAGATGCCACCAGAAATTCAATCGTTGCAATAAACCCGTTATTATCAATTATCAGATTATTAATGTAGTCATAGATGCTGTTCCTAAAATCACAGACCAAGGAGTCATCCTTGATCCTACATTAAATTACAATCCACATATATGCTCTACAGTAGATGAAGCATTGAAACTGCATGGGTTCATAAAAAGGATAACATCTGATTTCACCCACTCAATATCTTCAAGATATGCCTCAGTCAGATCCCACCTTGAATAGTGTTCTTTTGTTTGAAACCTCAATATCCAGTAACAAGATATTAAATGAGTTCAACACAGCCACCGTATTCACCAGATTTGTCCCCCTGCGAATTTACGATGTGACCTGAAAGACCGGTCACCATACAAACTTATCGGCTCCGTTAAAAAGCTGGGTTTATTTGGTCGAGTGTGAATAGGTATGAGCCACAATAAACCCTTGCGGGTTGCGGTGGAGGGTCTCCTGCGATTTTTTTCTGATACCAAGATTGAATAAACCCATAGAATGACGCCGGTTTGCAACGATTGACGAGATACAATCAAAATTTCTGAGAAAGCTCAGGGACATACCAGAACGGTTTCGAAGATTGGAAAAAACACTGGCATAAGTGTATTATGTCAGAGGGGGCTACTTTGATAGAAATTGATGAATAAATGATTTTTTTTTGAGAAAAATGGAAATAACAACGTATTGTGGTGAGTTTTTAATATATTTTTCTTGAAATTATATTTATTATCCATTCGCAGATCCCTAAAACGCATATAACAATAATGATTACTAGCAAACGGCTGATCTGAAATTCAACAATCAACCACTCTTCCATAGATAATTCAGTTAACTGCCAGAAAAGTTATCACCGCCATTTCCATTTGAAATGGAAGTTAGCGTTCTCTAAGCGACAAGTGATGACACCATTGTCTTTCTCATCGAAATCTACTGAAACTGACTTCTTCACTGGTGAATTTCATCTGACCTTGTCTCATCCTATTCAGAATTCACGAAAAAGAAGGGGTAACTTTTTCATTTGCCATTGTAAAATAAAGATGTATTTCATTATACGCGCTCCTTATCAAATCTACCTGTGTTGGATTATTCTATTTGACGTCCCCTAAATGGGTTTTCTGAAATAAACAAATATTGGATCGTACAATATATATAAAATATTGATTGAGAGCCCCCAATCCTGTAAATTTTTTTACTGAAAATAGATTGAATATTTGTGAATTCTAATAGAGTTTTGTATCTAGGTCTGGGTTTTGTATCCCCCTAGGTCCATCGTGTCCTTTCCAGGAAGGTGGACTGGTCACTGGAAGACATCTCCTTTATATCGATAGTTGTAGGCCGAAATTCGCCGAACACTCCCTCTCTTATTGACAATAACTCCGGAAACTCGCATAGGACATGCCTGGCAGTTCCATCTTCCGGTTCACATATTCTGCATAGATGTGTGTTCACTAGCCCCATATCATGGAGGTGTTTTCTTAGTTGACAGTGGACAGTCAGAAATTCTACTGTTAAGCGTAGATTTTTCCTGGTCATCGCCAAATATTTCTTCGGCGCCAGCTTTCCGGGGTCGCCAAGGGTGATCCAGGCAAGATTGCATCCATTGATTTCATCACATCTCTTCAGGGATTGAGCATGGGTGTAACGTTTGGCAAGTTCCGCAATTGTCGAAGTCATCAGGCCGTAGGTGCCACTGGTTCTAAAATTCTTAGTACAGCCGCTTTCTTGGCTAAAGAGTCGGCAATACGATTACCTTTGATCCTGTCGTGCCCTTCAATCCACCTCAGGATATTATCAGGATATTATCTACGGAAGCTTTGTCTGAATCTTAGTGGCACTCTAGTACTATCCGTACCAACCATGCGCAATCGTAACATGACCATTAATACAACCTCCTTAACGTACAGATCTAGAGGGGTCAGACCAGTAATCAATTCCATTGCCGCGTTGGTGTTCTCATAGCTCCTGTGATGTATAAACAAGCCAAACGCTGTATTTGGTATAATTTTTTTTATGGCCGTTGCTTGTAGAACTTTCGGTCCCCATGTGATGGTTCTGTACGTTAACATAGGTCTTATTATTGCCGTGTATTGCCTGGTGACCACACGGGGTGAAAGACCCCATGCGCGACCCACTGTCCTCTGACATTGCTCATAAGCCACATATGCTCTTTTTGCTCTACTCTGTAGATAAGAGTTCCATGTTAGCTTTCTGTCGAGGATAGTAACAAGGTATTTCACCACTTTGGAGAAGTTTCTCTCCAGTGCGAATGAATCTTCAGCCTCTCGAATGGAGTTATATAAAAGAATAACTCATTGAGGCCAGTTTCAACTCATCTATACTGTAGTTCAATGGTCTTACATCAAAACACAACTAATGCCCTGGATAATACCACGAAATGCGGTGAATTATATACGACGGTGCAGGGTTCTTCACAAAAGTAATTTCCTGCTAATGCTGTTGGCGATATGACTGCTGAAATCGTTTTTCAATTATTGGAACAGGGCATACTTGTAGACCGTTTTCGAGCTATTTGGCCTCTCGTCAATGCAAGATAGTGTCATTGTGGACATAAAGTCGATAATTTTCCATAATCAAAAATCAAATTTTTTTCAGAGTATCCTCCCTCGAACGAAGCTGAAGCGAACGACAGATATTTTGATTTACATCCAGTCTTCAAGTTTTTCCACTTACAATATGTGAAATTCTAATGGAATCCAGTGGTATAGAAATACTCTTCAATTGAAATAGAACTGTGTTTCCCAAATTGTTCATATTGATTTGTAGAAAGAAAATATTGAGGGGGAGAAATTATCGAATTGACACCTTGCGTATTGCGCGAACGACTCCTAGTTGAAAACTGTTGTGTATAAAACTATAACCCATGTCGATTCTTTTCTTCAATAGCCAGTCACGAGAGTTTCATATCGATCAGTTCTGGATTTCTTGCACGTATTACCCGTCTGAGTGGGCATTTCGTGCACTCCACAATAACCAGAACTCATAAATTAATCAGTCGAGGCTCTACTCGACGTAAAAACTGTTGTCGAGTGGAATTTTATCGGATAAATCGAGCCATAATTCTAGTTTTCCTCCAAGACGTTTGAGTACAGTTATATGAATGGTGGCAAAGTTTTCTGGCAAAAGACTTTCCGAATATCTTCGAGGAGTTGTTCTTTTCCCGGATATTATTTATACTGATTTTTATGAGACAGTTCCCTGAATAATTGGAAATTGGCTTGGCTCTGGACCAACGTCATTAAATAGAGCGCAGTTCTGAAGCAAAGTCGGTAAATTATGCTGACAAGTTCAATCGATTATCTTGAAAACCAGGATACTGAAACTTATATTCCTACCAAGTTTTTCACTCTTACAATTTGGTTTTCCAGTTAGCGTATCTACCCAAGATGCAATTGCCTTAGTCAGTTTCCGTGTAATTGATGCAAACGTTTTTCTAAATTTGGTGAGGATGACAGTGCCTGGGAATCGTTGATGATGTTTATAAATTGATTAACAGGTACATTCCGAATCGGATACATGTACAAATAAATAACTTCTTCACTTATGAAGCCACCTTTATCTGAAGAGTGCCACAGGAAATAGTTCTGAGTCCTATCTTACTCATTGTTCATATCGAATCAAATCAAATACAATTTATTTCCATGATCATATGATTGACATAAATAATCAATACATTTCAGTTATCTAGACATTGAAGTGCCTTATGTTATATTACTCAATCAGATAAGAGTTCTGTATGTACTTTTCATGGAATAGAAACAATATGACAATACTAAGACATAATCTGTGGTAATTAATGATATTCAATTAATGATAATTACTACAAAAACGTTCAAACTCATAGAGGAAACAAAAAAGAGTAGATATAAATTCAGTATATGCCTGTATTAGAAAATAAACAGATTGTTTAGGATCTGCTATATGGTGAAGGAAATTTATTTATTCATTCTCAGTATGTCAAACTAGCGAACCGCTCCAGCTCCGCACGGGTGCAATGTTGATACATGGAGAAATAGTAATGGAAAAATAAATTTTGTTTTATAGACGCACCTTTGTCACTCGCGGCTGGCACCTCAAAAATCCTTCTTTATTGCACATCTATGATATAAAATGAATCTACATACAAAATTTCAGCCTGCGAAAAAGGTAATTTTCATATGTAAACGAGCCCCTTCCATCCTCAGAGAGGGTCCAGTTGGAACATTAAAAAATTTTTCCTCACTGCACATCTTCAACATAAAACCAACCTACATACAAAATTTCAGCCTTTGAAAATGTAGCAGTACGAAGAAACACTGATTAAAATGAGAATTTTCATATGTAAACGCACCACTTTCATCCCCACAGGGGGGCGCCACAGCTGTAATATTTAAAAATTCTTTCCTAGTGTGCATTCAAGACCTAAGAAGCACCTCTATACGAAATTCTAGATTTCTACGACTCACCAGTAGGAGGGATCAGAGATAAATGAGTGACTTTCACATTTATAAGTGTGAATTTTTTAATGTTTCCGACTATGAATCGATTGAGGGCATATCTACTGGAGGTAGGTTGTACCGTTATGGACTATAATGAAACATGAATCTTTGTGTATGGCTCCTCTGGTGGAGTGGTATTTTAATATTGAAATTCTCGACTGTTCTAGTTCTGATTGTAATGCGGGTAGATATTTCGAAAACATACATACTAGACACAGGTAACTATTTAATCAGTCTCTTGATACAGATGATCCGTTAAAATTCGTCAACTTTGTTTTTACCATAATTTTCAAAATTGAGTTCTGTGCTTTTTGTGAGCTGATAATGTGGTTGTTGAAAGTAACACCCCATACTACCATTCAACATCTCCTAACGAATTCTGCCAAAGACTGATATAAGTATTAAAAATAAGTTTATTTCAGGAGGAATGTCTCTGAGAGTATATAATTTACGCATGAGTTGTCTCATCCTTTATGTTACATATGATACTTGTTTCACCCATCTCATATGTTGATCAATAAAAAGATCTGAATGTTTGATATATACTATTACAATTGGCAATTACAATTGGAACTTTTTGTGGATGTCATTTTGTGCAATATATGTTTATTAATATTCGGCTGATCATCTGAATTTAGTGGAGAAGTCAAAAATTTGGTCTTCAACATTCACAGTCAACTGAATTTATTATTCAGCCACAAAAAAGTTTTTGTCACATTTGTTTCAAAAGTTTTATAAACTCCATCTCAACTTTCATCAGTGAGGATCATGGTCGTATCGTCAGCATACCACACTATATGACCATGAAATTTATCATTCTGCTTTATTGCATTCATGTAAGCAAGACGAAGGATCGAGCCAAATACTGTTCCCTGGGGTATACTCACATCGATTTGTTATGTTGCACTGAGCTTGCTACCAATCTAAATAGTTTCTGTTCGTTCATTTAAATATTTCAGCATTATTTCCAAAGCATGACCTCTAATGAAAGGATTTGGAAAAGCTGAATACACTTATTTGAATTAATGAATCGAAGAGGTTTTGTATTAAAGTGTATAATATTTTAAAATTTGCTTTGCAAGAATTTTAAAATATTATACACTTTAATACAAAACCTCTTCGATTCATTAATGACCTCTAATACCATAATAATACAATTTTCCAATTAGGGTTTCATCTGACACAGTATCTAAAGTCTTTGTCAAGTTCATGAGTACCGCAACACATTTCGAAGACTTGACTAAGGCTCCTACTGTTCCACGAATTCGAGCTCGGCATTTTCAGTAATTGATTTATTCATGATCTCGAATTATTATTTTATTACATGATGTTCACTAAAAAAATCTATCATTCAATTTTAAACAGATTATTTGAATAGTTTAGCAAAGTTATTGATTATAGAAATTGGTCAGTGTTTGCACATATCATTTTGAATTTCAGAATCAAAAACTGGAGTTACTCTACTAACGTAACACTGAGGCGGTATTTTTTTTGTAACACAAATTCATCAAATGAACTAGTGGTTTCGATAGATATTTATACATAAGTTTCATCAGTTTGTTATTACGTTATGACCTGGTTCATTGTACTTTTCAAACTTCGAAATTTTGCTAAAATTCCATAACAGTAGGTACTAAGTTCTCAAAAATTTTATCTGTTGATGTATTTTGGTTCTTATGGAGGAACTTTGTATTTGTAGTTACTCTGAAATGTAAACTGGAACCGAAGAAATTAGAAAAAACAATTTTCAATAATGAGAATTGTAAATCATGTTCTTCTTGTTCAGTTTGTATTCCAAATATTTTTTATGGGATTCATAAAAGCACAGCACGCTACACAAGGTTATAAATAAAACATCAACTCATAATACCACTTTCTATATTCTAATGTTTGTTGTAGGCTTAACGAAGATTTTATTAATTCAATTATTAATTCATTTATACACACCCTGTGCAGTTGTCTCTTTGTAATTCCATAAATGAGGTAAATGGAGTACGCTAATGACCTCCTAAATAAAAAATGAGATCCGCACCCCTATTGTCCAATTCCGGTGAAAGCATCCCTTTCTCACCAACACTCATTAAATCACCATTGAAAAATGATCGTGTTCTGGTTTCGAAAGCGCAGAAGGAACAATCAAACGTCAATTAGAGCAAATTTAATCAAATTGCAAATCACCCAACCAATAAAAGTACCTTCAGCATGCAAAGTTGGAGGTATCTGAATATGCAATCTGAATGCTAATTAGAAAGAGAGAAAAAAATCAATTTAGAAACAAGAGCTCTTGAGATTTTCAATGACTAACGATGGAAATGACGTTTAGCGAAAGGAAAATGAATTTGGATATTATTGAAATTAATTTTCATGAACGCTGTATGAAAGTCAACCCCGCCAAACTGATATTCATTATCAATGTATTTGTAGGTAGGGAAAGACAATATACATGACGAACATGGGAAAAAGTGTTTTTTTTCATCAATCAGCTGTCGTCCCTAAGTGAACGACAACCCAAAATGTTACTCTTTTTCTGGTCAATCAGGTCTTATCCAAATTTGAAAATGGTCAAAAATCGATGAGTATTTTTTTGATTTATCACGTGCATTTGACAGCATCAGTCAGGAACTTTTCCTAGATAAACTTTATGACATTGGAGTTCGCGGCAGAGGTCTCAAATGGATTGAGACTCATCTGACTGGCGGCTTACAATCTGTTGATTGTTAGGTTAGGCTCAAATCGGAATTACTTCATTCTGAAAGTCGTAACTTCCTTACAGGTAGCGTTCGGTGACCTATTCTCTTTCTTCGCTCATTCATTAACGATATCCAATATCCAATATCAATTAACAACATTGTACTGTAATGTTTTTCATCGTGGGTTGGCCAGCCCATCAAAAAAAAAATTGTATTGCTGCCGAAAAAAAAACAACTGATTTTGGTTAATTCATCTGTGCTGATTCCAAAAATACAAACCTTTTGTTTGTATCAGCTCTAGTTTTCACAATATAGTCATCAAATTATATTTCTGTATATTTCACCACTATAATTGCAATATGTTTATAAACAAACTTAACAAATTCTAAGAAAAATGCATACTAATGACTTCTAATTGAAGTGTAATTATTGGAAATGCCCATAACATGAAATTAGCGCTAATTGCTTCTTACATTTTGTCCGATAAGTGAATAGTATTTTCTCGGAAATGGCCTTAATGAATTTCTATAGAGTCGACTGCATTCCATTGTAAAATTTAGTCTGAACTTGAGTTTAGTTGCAAGATTTTGTTTGTGACAACTGAAATCCATGGCTTCTACAAGGCGTTGTTGTGTTGTTGTGTGAATAACCCGAACGTTTTTTTCTACATATGTGGCGAGTTCATTGTAATGGAAAGTAGAAAATCAGTTTGTGATTTTATAAAAAGGGCATATCAAGCCTATTTTGGTGTTCATTTAGGAAATCAAGATAAATCATGGGCTCCACATGTAGTTTGCAGAACTTGTCTTGAAAACTTGCGACAGTGGACGAAAGGAAAACGAAAATGTATAAAGTTTGGTGTTCCAATGGTATGGAGGAAACCAAAAAATCCGTTTTACGATTGTTATTTCTGTCTTGTGAATATAAAGGGCATTAATCGCAACAATCGACATACGTGGACATATCCTTACCTGGATTCAGCAATAAGACCAATTCCACATCAGCTCGAGCAGATACCCATTCCAATATTTAGCAGCCTACCAACATTACCGGAGGATAAAGTCGAAACGTTATCGAACGAACTACAGACTAATAGGTTGAGGAAGACGACAGTGATTTTGAAAAGGATTCAACACGTCCTGAGCGCTTCACCCAGGAATAGCTAAGCGATCTTATTACAGATTTGAACCTTACAAAAGATTCTTACGAGTTGCTTGCCAGCAGCCTAAAGGAAAAGAAACTTCTTCACCCAGACACCAAAATTACATACTACCGTAACAAAGAAAAAGTCGCGCTGGTGCTAAAAAACATGAACTTCCTCCTAGGACAACAAGGTGGCTATACAAAATATCCTTGTTTCCTGTGTCTCTGGGATAGCAGGGCTAATGACAAACACTGAAGTAGGAGAAAATGGCGTTCTAGAGATGCTTTAATTCAAGGAGAAGCTTAGGTAGTTGACGAAGCATTGGTCGACCGAGAGAAATTAATATTACCCCCGTTACATATTGAACTAGGGCTGATGAAACAATTTGTAAAGGCCCTAGACCAAAATCGTTCTAATTTTGAATAGGTACTTGTCCAGCAAATTCCCTACACCTAGTGAAGAAAAATTGAAAGCCGGAATATTTGATGGGCCTCAGATACGACAACTATGAAAGATTCGCATTTTATAGAATCGATGACTGAAATTGAGTGTAATACATGGTGCTCTTTCGTGAAAGTTGTGGAAAATTTTCTTGGAAACAATAAATCGAAAAATTACCGGGATTCAGTGGAAGAAATGCTCAACAATTTTAACAAACACGGTTGTCATATGAGTATTGAAATTCATTACCTCCACAGCCACTTAGACCGTTTCTCAGAAAATCTCGGTGACCTCAGTGAGGAACAAGGGGAACGCTTTCACCAAGATATCAAAACGATGGAGGAGAGGTATCAGGGGAGATGGGACACTCACATGATGGCGTCTTTCCTTTGCTAACGTACAGACTGCTTGGTATCACATATCTGCTAGATCGATACATGTAGAATATCAATTTGTGCTGCGTTAGTGCTGCATTTAATTACCCTATATGTTAGAAATGTTATCTGTTGTCGTATTTTCTAAAAACGGTCCGATGGAGCAAATATGGTGGCATTTTTTAATTCAGCACCTAGAAACAGTAAAAAAATTTCCGGCAGCAAGCTGTGTGTTTATCAGTGAATTGACTACACTGAACACTAATCAAATTGAACTTCATTCCAGTTCAAATACAACAAACACTTCAACCAAAACTTTAAATATCATTCGTATGTCTAGATCGCTTCGCGTACCGTACTGTAACTTCCACTTGACTGTCTCGATAGGCGAGTTGATGGCGCTTATATTTGGTATTTGAAGGCCCAGGAACATTCCTCGGAATTCCATCGAAAACGGTAGCATAATTCTCGCTACATCTGGAGCGGCAGCGAACATCGTACATTCGCGCTGTCTTAGCTACGTCACAATTAGTTTATGGCTACCAGTGGTGGCCGACGTTATTTTCTTTAGGGCATGATTTACAACAGTACTGTACAGTTTGCCGATGATACGTCCTTCAATTGAGTTCTGAGAAGGGTTATCTGACTAGGCTAATTTTGCTGTTGCAACTATGCATTAGAGTTGATACTGAATCTATTGTACGGAAAAAGTCAGTCAAATTCTCAAGGTAGAACATTGACTCCCAATCAACCTGACTCTATTTCTAATACATTATCCAAACATAGTTTCATTATACAGTTAACGTCTTACAGTAGAAGCGTCGCGTAATGACTAACTGCGTTGAGCCAAGTTAATGTTATCGTGATAACTTTCAAATGATTAGTTTATATAACAAAGTTTATCTATATTAAATACTCAAAACGACAATTGTATCAATTTTTATAAGAATTTGATAGATATTCAGAAATGTGCATTGTGATTATACAATTCAATTGTATTTATGGCTTTGTATTTTGCATACAGTGGCTATCACATGATAGGTATATATATGATATCACTGACTTTTATTTAAAACTAGTCATGATAAACAATCTATGGTACATTATCTGAATGTAACAGGGCAAGATAGCTTTCAGGAGGCAAGAATTTTTCCAACTCACTTGATATTTATCGTTATATTATGACCAAAATTACACAAAACTTTTGTAAACTGTAGCCTACATATTATTGTGATGTATAAGCTGTTTTATCTAAATCCGTTTAGTCGTTAAGGCGTGAAAGAGCCACATACATACAGAGAGTAGCAGTTTCTATTAACTTCACAGCTGCAGGTCCCACTAATCCAGCCAACGTCCAGAACTGACATGACACTTGAATTTGATCGATAAAAGATCTCACGACGAAGACAAATGCATGAACATGAAAGACAGATTGAAATAAATACGAACTATGAACCTACATTCCTATTCCAAGACATTACTTGAGCATTTCAATTTCTTCTCACTTCATCAAATTCGTTCTTTTGATAATTCAGCAGAATTCAATCCTCAAATAATGAAAATTGTCTTTGTGATGAATGAAAAACGAGTATTGGAGAAAACTAAAGAAAAAAATTAAATCAAATTAGTTTCATTTCCACAGACTCTACAGCGTGGAAAAAAAATTATACTAAAATATAAAAGGAACGTGTGCCTTTGAATCCCACCAAGATTCCGCGATGAGAGTCTGATAGTAAACTCACAACACCATCATCAGCGTGTGGAAGGTGAGTGAAATAATAAAAGTATAATCAAGTATATCCCTTCATAAAATCGAACCAGATTGAAAAAACAATTTTACTATAATGATGATGATAACTCTGTTCACACTTTCGAAACTGTTTTGGCTCTTCTTCAAAAACTTCACTGTACAATGAGATTCAGTATAATAAAAATTACAAAACATGTGAGAAGCAGTACTTACGAAAGGTGAGGTTATGAATATGAAGAGAGCATGAAAATTAATGTTCTCTTTGATACATCATTGAATCAGAAAAATATAAGAAAACTCGTAAAATTGAAACACGTGGAAGAAACTGTACATGGTCGAAACGAAGACATGACTCGAGTGAAATTTTAATAGTTGTTTCAAATACTTCATATTCATAGGCTCACCCTATAGAATACTTATAGAATTTGACATACTTACTAACTAAAGTCAAAAGTATTGGAGGGATATTTCTTACATGAGTATTATCATATATGAAGTTCAGGAAATTATATGGGATGATACGAACTCTCTTACATTCAACTTAGACATTGAAGTTCCACAGGGCTCAGTTTTGGAACCGCTGATTTTTCCGATGTATATCAATGATTTACCTCAACATTTAGGTACAAAGTCAATATCATTTTTTGCTAATGATACTGCAATCTCAGAAGGAGCTGATAGACCTGCAGAACTCCAGTCGAAACTGAACTCATGAGTCAAAAATTTACAGAATGGTGTCACACAATGCCGATAAAACGGTGTTGGTTGAATTCTTCAACCGAAGATACTTAGAGAACCCTAAACAGGTTGATATCAATATTGTCACTATCTATCCGTCGGAAACTACAAAATTGTTAGGACTTCATATAGATTCTGAGTTGAGTTGGCAAGTTCACATAAATCATGTTTACAAGAGAATCAACACCGGTGTTTCAGGCATTGATATAACTGAAAAAGGTTATGAATGAAGAGCATTGTTGAACATTTACTATGCGATGGTTTATTCAGTACCATCTCATAATATGCTTCTGTGGTAAGAAGGATTAACATCAGTCGAGCATTCATCTCTCAAAAAAGGATCATCCGTATGTTGTATGGTTTTCGATAAACAGATTCCTATAGACCCATTTTTAGGGAAATGAAAATTTCAACACCTCCACCTATATACATTCGAAGTTGTCTGCTTTTTACAAAAAACGGGAGTTTGAGTCTAAAACTAATTCAACGTGTCACAAAAACCCAACAGGGAATGGAAATCTTAATAAACTACAACAACATCTCACAAGATTCTTTAAAAAATCATCCTCTCCAGCAGGTTTCAAGCTTTCAAGCTATTCAATTGTTTGCCTTCAAATATAAAGAGTATCCCATCAATGTCTACTTTCAAACGAATAGTTAAAGAATACCTTTCTGGGAGATGTTTTTATTCTATCAATGAATATTTCGAGTATACTTCCAGATAATTGTGGTGTCTATGTTATATTTCAACACTGGATTATAATCTACATGTATTTTTCCACTTGATGTTTCCTATATCATTGTTGAATGATCATTTCAGATGAATAAAAATATTTGTATTATTATTATCATTATGAGTCGTGAAACATAAAATATGTCAGTAATGTACTTCATTGAAATTTTAATTGAAGTTGAATTAAATTTGTCGCACAACATGACATGTTTGCCCAAATTCGACTGTCACTTCAGAGCAGTAATTTTCCGCAATTACCAATCACATATACCAGTCTAATTGAATCCTGTGATGGAGCCCTTGCCCTGGAGCTACCAATTACTAAATAATCCTCTTTGATTCTCATCCAGTGAGGAAATGTGAGTTTGCCTAATGAAATAAGCCCTCATAACCAAACTCAAAAAGAATCTTCCGTTATTTTTCTGAAGTGACAGGAATATAACGTTGACAGGTAGGAATGAATTTCTGAGGGTTGTCGTTAGTATTAGAAATGAAAAAAAAACATTTCAATCGGTTATTCTCGAAAGCAACTGACGTCCATACATATTATATGCAATAGAATGTTAAATAAAAGCTCGTAATGTGTTTTAGCTAGCTCAAACGTGACGATGAAAATAATTCATCGAAAAAATCATTTGCGAATATTGATATGAATAATGGAAAAATTATTTATCCTGTTGAGCAAGTAATGTCCCAGAGAGTTATACATAAGTTGAGATACAATAGTTGTGTTGAAAATATACAGTATTCAGAACTTCAACAGACGAAGTGATCAAACTATTACTACTTTAAAGATATAAGATACCTGTTCTGACATGGAACTGTAACTTCCAGAACTTCTATTTCTGAGTATTTCAATTCCAGCTGGAGAATAATACAGCTGAGGACAATAAAGGTTTTTATCACTACCAAAACTGCTTGAATGGTTATCAGATATAATTCAATAATCGTCGTGGTATCAAACAGAAAAGTAGTAATTTTTCGGCAGATATTCGACAAATTATAGTGAATGAGATAGATATGAGGGATTATCATAAGGTTTCTATTGGGAATATCGACATTATGAGTGAATCTATCCTTCTTTACGTTTTTTTTCGGACTGCATATTATCAAATCAGCTCTACAGATACGAAGTTATATCCGAAAATACTGTAAGGAATAAAGAAGAGAACTTTTCAAAAAATTTGTTGAAGTTGACCGCTATTACAGGTTCCTTCAATATTCAAACAAATTTAGGTTCAAGTGGCTTCAGGAAGAAAAGGTAAACTTTGAACCGGGGAACTGGAGAAGAAGTAATCTAAAAATCCTGAGGAAACTCCACTATTCAAGATTTTTGACTTTTTCCCCTCGCTGCGTGGTTTTGTTGTCACCTACAAGTTGCTTGGTAAATACATTCTTTCGAGTGGTTTGTCGTTTGATTTTTGTAAGGCTGCTATTGATGGTGTTTCTAGATCTGAATTGATTTATTGTGCTTCACTCATCCTTCATGGAATGTCTTCGATGTAAAGACACCATGTTACCAAACTTGAACAACGATCCCAAAAATTGCATTTTCATGTTGAAGCAGTAAATCCTATGTCATCGAAAAAAGATGCCAATAAAACTCCGTATTGGTGAGCGCAAGAGAAATACGCGAATTGAAAATGATAAACATATTTGAATTGATCAAGATTAAAACAAGTGGTCCAGAGCTAAGCAGAGAAACACTGGTTTGAAAGGGAGTTTGAAGAAGCTGCGTAAATGTGGAACAACAAAACATCCAATCAGTATGATCAACTCGTCAAACAATAAAATTGAGATCACGCGTTCAATTGATCTATAATCAGTCTCAAATGAGCAGTAATAGGCCAATTATCACTTGAAAATGATGATGACAGTTTGAGATCTTCTTCTTTTCATTGTATCATTTTTCAGGAACGTTGCATCGAACCAATCGACATAAAAATTCATAATTTGACTACAAATATATGGATTTTTCGAAAACACGCCTCCTTTACCAGAAGAAAAACCTACCGACGTGCGTTTCGTCTACTAAATTACCATCATCAGTAGATGGTTAAAACCACTCCTATCCCTAACCTTACTATGTTTTATATGTGGAGAGATGGATCATTACCTTATATTATGTGGGTTATCAATTCAATACCTATTACCTGAAGGTTACCTGATTGATATCTAATCCTCACCTGTTTTCTACCTTTGATTACCTAATAGGGCTGTTAGTAATGGGATGTTTGACAACGTTCATAGAACTCATTCAAAAGCTATCGAAGGCATCTAAACATCCGTTTTCACGTATTCAAGAATTTCAAATCTGTTTTTTTATCATGTGGCCATTTATATGATATTCTGATGAAACTAGACTTCTTTGGCATGTTGATGGAATGAAGCCTTGAAATATTTCATCTTGTCTTCCACGGTTTCTATTATGAAATGTCGAACAAATTTTTCAGTAATCCATCAATAAGTGAGGAATTTTGTGCAGCATAGTCGTAGTACGTACATTATTGATATCCAATTATATTTTTCACATATATTTTTTATACTGTCAACTTTCTAACAAATAACAACAGTTTCACACACATCCATTTCTGTCACTCCATTCGTTATAATCATATATATTCGTGTATATATTTCCGTTCTACTATCTGTGTTGATTATTTGGAAGAGAAATTATAGTTCGAATGAAGTCATCATTTTTAGAACCCTCGAAAAAAGTGGTGTCATATTTTTCACCAATCTGTGTGGATGATAAATCGACCTTTCACTGGTAATATCCACTAATCTGTGTTTATTTCAGTTTCGTGTCATGCTTTTTCATTGTACCCTTTGAAAACGAAACGACTCATCAATCTAGAACAACTTTTTCATAACCTTCGTCACGGTCGATTATATTTGATTGACGTGATGGCGATGTGAATGTTGAAGTTAGGTGCATTGGTTGCAATGGAATGCAGTATTTTTTGTGAAAATGAAAAACTGATATCTTGTGATCGTGAATCGCCAAGCTTTGTACCTATTTGGAATTTCGGAAGTGAGAACAATACTCATCATTTATGATGGAATCGGCCAAGACTTGACGAAAATCACCAAACAGTTTTACACAAACACGCTAACGTAGCTCTTCCTGATAACGCTGAATGAATATCATTCGATTTCCCAAATTATTTTCCCAGTATCCCACCAATTGAAACAATTGGATTAGATTAGATTAGATTAGATTTTTTATTGGTCAAGTTATTACACCTTAGTGTAATGAAATAGATGTAAATTACAATTAAAATTACCGAAAAGGAGTAGGTAGTACATAAAATTTGTATATGATACAATCACAAAATAAAGTAAACAAATATATACATAAATGTAAAAATAAAAATGTAAAATTAAGGATACATAAAGACAGTACCTACATTAACGATAATAACTCTACAAAGCTGAAGTTAGATGCATCATAGTATGCATTCTCTGAGAGATGTTTTTTCAGTTTCTGTTTGAAATTAGCGAGGGTTGCATTTTTCATTGATTGGGACAGTGAGTTGTACAATGATATGTATGAGTTACAGCTCCTTGTTATTTCTAGTCATTGGTTTGGTGTTCTAATATTATCCTTGTTCCTAGTATTATACAAATGGTTGTTACCGTTTGTAGTATACTTTTGTGAATTTTCTTTAATGTGTATCATATTGCATGTGTATGATGGCAGAGTTAATATATCGAACTCAATAAACCACTACTTACAGCTCTCCATTTGACCTATTCCAGATGAAGCTCTGATTGCTCTTCTTTGAATTTTGAATATTCTCGAGATATGAACAGATGTGCCCCAGTTTATCAATCCATAATTGCCTAAGTACCTATTTCCTACTTGGTTAGGACACAGTTTTCCAAAATTTTCACGTGCTTCACCTACTACTAACATCGTTAAACTGTAGAACATTATATAGTTAAGAAATATTACCGAAGTGTGCGCTGGTCAGGTTCTATCCCCCGAAGCCCCGATACATTCGGGAGAGCGCGCCAGCATTATCAACCAATGACCACTCCCCACACCGTGGGGTAAGTGATCATCGGGTCCGAGAATTATGTGCCCCGAGCAAACGCAGTAAGCCAAGAATGACAGCCTTCTGCATCTGTCCGGCTAATATTTCTGCCTTAGTGCGGCAGGCTGATATGATTTTAAGATTAGAAAGTAGAGATGGCATCATTCCGCCAAGGATTTCAATAATCAGAACAACATTGACAGAGTGGTCTGGATAGAGTCTGCGTAGTTCACAGAGCAAATATCGATATTTTATCCGTTTTTTCTCCTCTTTTCGTACGTCATTCGTCTCGCCAGAAGCTGAAAACTCCACGACAAATATCGTCTTGCTCTGGTGGTCGAGAAGGACTAAATCAGGCTTATTAGCTAGTGGGTAGGGAATGAATAGTTCCAATGAATTCGGCACTTCTCGTTCCCCACAACGGATTCAATATCGGGAGCGTATGTCAACACCGGTGTCTCGTCAATACCGTAAGATTGCCGTAGATGGTAATATAGCCCTTTTTGGGCCGCGTTATGTCGATTGATATAGGCCAAGACATGCTGATAGCAACTGCATCAGGATCGCGAGCGGCTCGCGGCAGGCCTTGCATCTTGCGTCAGGAACCTCTATACCCATTACGCGACTGCGATAGACTAAGATGTTGAAGAGATCATCCTGGAAAGCCATGATGAACCCCTCAGTTTCCTACTTCAACCCACTCGCCCTGTTATTGAAACGGACCCCATGCATTGGCTTATCCTTGTGTTTCCGCATAAGTGGAGTGATCTCTGCCAAAAAGGTTATTATTATTATTATTATCATTATTATTATCAGCATTTATATAACAAGATTCCTTTGTTGTAAAACTGTATTTTACCGTATTGAATTTCATCCTGAAGATATATTTCATTAGTATCAAGGGTAATTTCACGATCTGGAACTGTTTTTTTCGGTCTTCCTATAGATATCAAGTTTTTCTGGACAAAATGGAGTTTCATTCTAAGCTCTGGTTGAGAATTTTCTGCAGAAGAAACAAGATCAATCCGCTGTTTATGTGGAGAATTTCTATCTAGGGCTGGGTCCAATTCAATAATGAAACTCAACCATGAAACTCGTAAATACACAACTAGCAGTGTTGACCAATCACTCATACTGAACAAAGGTTCAAATGAGTCAACAACTATTTGATGTGAAATGAAATAGTTAATTAACGCATTAGCCTGCTTTTGCTTTGAAAAGCAAACCCGTATTGTGTCATTTCCATGTAATTTCACATCGATCCATGCTCCAAAATATATAAAATCAATGATGGAAATGAAGATGAGTGAAAATGTAATGAATATTTCAAATATTTTATTAAATGATCACATTTCAGGTATGGTGGTCGCATGAATGGATGGTTTGTAGTATTGAAGCTTTTTCAATTCAATAAATATTCAAGCAATCAATAAACATTTTCAAATTTGACTTACCAGAATCAATATCCATAAACTGTGGATAATTTCAACAGAACGACAAACAGAGATATTCGTCGTTTGTTTTCACAGATAATTATAGTTGAAGTTTCTTCAACTTGGTGATTCAATCAAACGAAAATTATGATTCGCGCCAAATTGTGGAAATTGAAAGTACGAATTTGAATAAACCAATTTCATTACGAACTATAGAAATTTATTCTCATAAGAATTGACTTAAACAAAGAAAGAATGGTTCGTATTCTGCATGTTTCTCAAGAAACTGTTGAAACTGAAGAAAAATCCTCAAATACCAAAAAATTCATTGAAGTAAAATATCACTTCTCCAACTGTAAAATCACACAGGCCAACAAAAAAATTTTTTTTTGAAACGTTTGATTTTCATAGATTTTTGTGTGTTGAATTCAAATCTGGTCTTAGTTTTTTTGTATCAGCCATAGTTTTTGAGATATTGAATTTTTCATATAATTTGAAATCGGTATGGTATATGGTAAAATCAATGAAATATCATGTTAAATCACTATCATGGTTTTCATTTACAGTAGGTCAATTGAAATAATGATACACTGTTGTGATGTAGGTTTCACTAGTCAGATGGAATTGGTTCATACTTCCTTTCTCTGTTTTCTTTGAAGTTTCTTGTGTAACTTTTCCTGTGATAAGTCACTCGTTGAGCTTCACGGTGAAGTAACCAACAGTAGTTTCCCGTCATGTTAATGTTCCAGCGGCCCTGGTAACGTTTCTCCATCACGTTTTTCCTGCTCCTCACTAACATCTCCTAAATTTTTCGGGAAGTAATCAAGATGACTGTTGAAGAAGTGGACTATCAGTCTCATCAAACATCCTAGTTTCTTAAAATTCTTCAACATGTTACAATGGTACGATATTCTGGGTGTTTTTCGTATCCTATGAATTTTGTAACAACTTGCTTGAATGATACCCATTCAAGCAAGTTGTTACAAGTATGGTCATAGTGATTTCAAAGTTTACGTCGAACATCATTTATCGAATGTCGGGTCCTATAAAGACGCTTTCTTTAAGTTTATCCTCTGAAAGGTTTGGACATTTCGGACAGAGATACTCGAAACAAAGTCCAACTTCAGGCAATGCCTTTATAAACTGTTTCATGAGGCCTAAGAGAGGTAGTAAGGGAGTGTTTCTAGGATCTACAAGGTTTTTGCAGAGAATGTTCTTCTCGACGGGTTTTAAAGACTTGCTCACAGGCCAGTTTTTTATGCACCAATGTCGATCCCTTGCTCTACTGTCACATTCACACAAAAAACATGGAAATTTGGTAAAACCGACTTGCTGACCAAGAAGCATGCATGTTACTTTCAAGTCACCACAATCATCACATAAATCCAAGAGATTTGTTTGGAACCTAAACTCCAATTTTTTCCAAGTGAGCGTTCCAGGTGACTGTCACGTATAAGTTCGTGATTGTAGTTTCCTTATTATTATTCTATCATAAATTCAACTCAGCTTTATATATTAACCCTTCAAGCACTGACGTTACCATATGACAACAGAGAGAAGACAGTTTTCTACCGCCCAATAAATATTGAAATTACATCTTAAAAATTTAGATAGCGCTAGGATAGTTCTCTTCATGCATCGAACTACGTATATTTTGATGTTTCATGCACAGTTGGGACTTTCAATCCGTCGGATAAAGTGTTGAACGATCGTTTCTTTTCACCCGGCAGAAAAATGGATATCCGCTTCACGTAAGTTGCCAGAAATACCGCAATTTCCTCTATTTTGCTAATTCAACCATATTGTACGATCAATAATAGATAGAGAAACATTAGTCACTGTCAAAAATTCAAAAAAGAGGTTTTGATTTTGATCAAATGGTAACGCTAGTACTTTAGCCTGATATTATGAACAAATTGTTTTCAGTGGAGGATTAACCCTCGAGGAAGCTTTGGAACTGGCCTATTCAGAGGAAAATGACGTATCAGATATATATATCACCCCACCTGAACCTCATGTACTAACTGAAGATTCAGGAGATGAATCAGAGCTAATACCTGATCATTTTACTGGAAGACAATTGCGATCTGAAGCAGAAGTATTATTTAGAAATGGTGATCATGTTACAGAAAGTGTTATGGAAGACACATCAGATTTCTTTCAAGAGAATGGGAGAGTTAGAAATGACAACATTGGAAACGCTGACAATGCTAATGCTGACAAGGTGAATACTGAAAATTCATTTCTTTATGAAAATTGCAATACACATGATATCGAATGGATCAGAGGGGACATGACTAGTATCCAAAACGTCTTTCCTAGCGGCGATTATTCTAAATATAAAAATATGTCAGCTACTGAATTATTCGAGCTATTTTTCGATGATTCAGTCACCTCTTTGTTGCTTCAAGAAATACAGAGATATAAAGCATATCTCTGTATTTCTTGAAGTTTATGAACTTTCCTAACCCCAAAGTGACACTTGCTGAACTAAAATGCTTTATTGGTATATTGATTGTGAGTGGGTATAATGAGTTGCCTGGAAAAAAATACTACTGGGTTTCTGAAAACGATATGAAGAATTTGGCTATCAGTAACGCGATGAGGCGAGATCGTTTTTTTCAAATAATGCGATTTCTGCATTGTGCTGATAACACGCAGATAAATAAGGAAGATAAGTTATGGAAACTTAGACCAATGATTGAGAGGATAAAAAAAAATTGTTTACAGAATTTTGTACCCGAACAGCATATTGATTATGACGAATCAATGATAAAATATTATGGGCACCATGTGTGCAAACAATTGCCCATACGATTCGGCTACAAAGTTTGGAGTATGAATACAAAAGAGGGTTACCTCATAGATTTCGAGGTATATCAAGGTAAAAGATTCGTTGAAAACGAGAAACATGAGCGAGCTTTTGGAAAGGCGGCTGCTCCGATTGTTGCTATGTTACGAGACTTATCTCATAAAAATTTACCCTATAAATTCTACCTAGACAAGCATACAGCTTTTCAATTTTTTACGAATAAATGAATATTCTGGAACGGGCACCATAAGAGACAACCGGATTCCAAAACAGTGTCCTCTCAAATCGAAGGCAGAACTGAAAAAAGCACTGAGAGGAACATTTGATCACTGTATTGCTAAAGATGTTGGTATCATTTTAGCTAGATGGGTAGACCACAGTATCGTTACAGCCGCTTCCACTTCATATGGAGTACAACCAACATGTAATGTAAAACGTTATTCTCAGAGTTATAAGAAGGTGATAGAGGTACCAAGACCTAATCTTATTGGTCAGTATAATAATTAAAATTGGGGGAACAGACCAAATGGATGAGAATTCGGAAAGATACAGAATATCAATTCGCGGGAAGAAGTGGTGGTGGTGTATATTCACTTGGATGATTGACGTGGCGATAATCAATGCATGGATTTTACGTAGAAAATCGATGGGTGTACATTCGGAACAATTATCATTCCGTAGAGATATTGCTCAAACATATCTGCATAAATATGGCGTGATGCCAAAAGTTGGTGGACGTCCTCCTACTGATAGAAACAGCATTTCATGCAATAGAGTGGCTGATGATGTAAGATACGATGAAATGAATCATCTTCTGGTCCATACCCCTAATAAAAAAAAGGCGGCGTTGGCTGTATTTCCAGTGTGAGAACCATGTGTAGCAAATGCAATGTAGGTTTGTGCATTGATTGCAATCAGATATTCCACACACTATGAACATAGATGTACACTGGAAAAGTTACTCTAAATTCGTATTAACTTCTTTATTTTTGTGAATTGAATACTATTCAGCTCATTAAAAGTGTTGCATTCATTTTTGTACCTCACCTTCCATGAAAGTACTAGCGTTACCATATGGTAACGTCTCATATCTCCACTGGAAAATAATTCTGTCGAAAGTTTTGTATAATCAAGTCACATCACTTCATTGTTTATCAGAAAAAAACATTTTTCGAAACAGAATCAAAAAATGTTAAACTTCGGACTTGAAGGGTTAAGAATGTTGAAAATAAATTCTCCGAACCAAACTTTCATGTTACAATTGAACTTTTTTGAGGGGTCTGACGATAATACCACATGATATATGCGAAAGAATGATGAGGAAAATATTGAATTCCTATATATTTTTCCTTGACAACCGACATCACTAGGTTGAATTTTATTGATTCTTCAATGGATATTCACTAACAGTCAATTTCGAACAGAAACTCAATAAAAAGCTCATTCAAATAATTTTCTTTCCGCTCAACTCCTCTTCCAGAACAAAAGATAACTTGTTTGTGTTGAGTGGATTGAAATTAGTGAGTACCCGAACATTACGAGATTACGCTCGTTTTTACTGAAAAGAAATGCTTTCTCTGCCATTACGAATGAAACTTGAAGAATACAACATTGGAAGCACCCTTTCACTTCAATAAAAAGGCATCAAATCTACACAGCAGTGGAGTATTCATAATTATTCCCGAGCATAAATGCATTTAACTGCTTCAATATTTAGTAATTTAATATTAAAAGTAGAAGATTCTGAAGTCTTTCCATTTGTTCATTAATGGGCTATCGTAGGAAATGTAATTGCTCCAGTTTCAATTCCAATGAAATTTCTTTCGTTCTTGAGACTTCCAATTAGTGAATACATTGAGTATCCATTCGAGTGGAAAAAATTCAATGGATAATGTGGAAGTTGAAAAAATGTTCACACGCCTAATTGAAATCATGATTTGAAACATTCTGCTACATGTTTCATTTTATCATTGGTATTGTTTTATATTGAAACCTAAATCTGAATTCGGTGAGAATATCACAGCAATACTTCTTTTTACTCTCTCGTTTTATACGCAACACGATTGGTTGGTTTCTTCCCGAGTCAAGATAATCATCTGTATCCTTTCTAACCCAGAATTCTTACTTTTAAAACTATCATGAGACAAAAATCCAGCTGAAACAATAGTGAATATTACTGGAGTTTTTTCCCAACACCAACTCGTTATTTTTAACACCTCGACACGTGTTTAGATCACCAAGTGATCATCTTCAAAGAGGAAGATTAAACTAGTAACTAACGCGAAGCTAACGCTATTTATGCTATATAGATATCCAATACAGGTAAATCATCCAGGTGTACCACCCATACAGGTGGTACACCTGTATGGGTGGTACACCCATACAGTGGTACAATGGTACACCAGGTGTACCACCGATACAGGTGGTACAACTGGTACAATTAATTTCACAATTTTGCCTTATCTATTATTCTACAATATATGTTTGACTGATGTAGCTGTATATAGAACAATTTTCAGCTATATAAAAATTAATTTCACAATATTGCCTATCTATTTTTTTTTGTAATCGATTTTGGTTTTTTTTGATGTTAGTTCCTTATTTCCTAGCGTCCCAATTTCACAGACCTTGCAATACCTCAGGGAATTACTAGAGAAAAATAATTTCAATAATAACGAAATCGATGAATTCGTTTCTCTTACTAATTTGTGTATGAAACAAAATCGGTTCCAGGTAGAAGGTTGCATTTATGAACAACAGGAAGGTACGGCCATGGAAAACTCCTTGTCCCCCTACCTGGCAGACCTGTTCATGAGCAGATTCGAAATGGAAACCAAAGAAAAGTCGAAGTATTTTCCTAGGATTTGGCTAAGGTACGTGGATGATATTTTCGCGATATTCGATACCAAATAATCGAATATTGACAACTTTGTTTCCATTTTAAATATCCATCAATAAAATCCACGTATGAGTTAGAAAATAAGGAAAAACTGACATTTCTTGACGTTTTGGTAATGAGGAACCGATATGGAGAGTTAGAATACGATATATTTAGAAAAGAAACAAACACGTACTGGTATATTCCTGACAGTTCACATCACTGTGGACAGCACAAACGTGCTGGGTTGAATTTTTTAGTGCATCGTCTTTTGACTTCCCCTCTAACACATGATAGGTTCGCAAAAGAAAGACGTACAATACAGAAAATAGCAGCCACTAACAGTTTCTCGAGGGGTATTGTAGATGACATAATAAGAAAGAAGAAGTTTAGGTTAAGAATGAATGAAATCTCGACTTTCAGAAAGAACAGAAACCAAGATAAATACATCTCAGTTCCATACCACCGATATACGAAGAACTTTGGAAATATTTTCAAGGAACTAGGTATGAAGGTGGTTTTCAAAACAAATACACTACAGAGCCTTTTGGGGAGTCCAAAAGATGAAGTCGAGAATTCGGAAAAATCTGGAATTTACGAAATTGAATGTAAGGACTACGATACAAAATATTATGGACAGACAAAGAGATCTATTAAAGTGAGATATAAGGAACACATACCACACTTAAAATATGAAAGACCTGGAAAATCAGCAGTCTACCATCATATTTTGCGACAAAACCATTCCATACACTTCAGTTCATTAAGATTAATTAGACAAGTTAACAACAACAGGCAACTAGTTGCCTATGAGAGTGTAGAAATATTATGAATAACGATCACGGACCTATACCAAAGAGCATACTACATAGCTTGTCAAAATAATATTGTTGGGTTTACTGATTACTACATAAGGACACATTGCAAAAATGAATTTAGATAGGCAATATTGTGAAATAAATTTTTATATAGCTGAAAATTGTTTTATATACAGATATAACAGTTGAACATATATTGTAAAATAATAGATAAGGCAAAATTGTGAAATTAATTTAGGTTGGTATACCTGTATGGATGGTACACCTGGATGGTTTACCTGTACGGTTTACCTGTATGGGATATCTATATAGCATAAATAGCGTTAGCTTCGCGTTAGTTACTAGTTTATTCTTCGTCTTTGAAGATGATCACTTGGTGATCGAAACACGTGTCGAGGTGTTAAACATAACGATTGGGTGTTGAGAAAAAACTCCAGTAATATTCATTACTACACCAAAGGTTCCAAACAGTGCATCATATAAAACAATAGTAACTATACTACAGTGTCAATTAAATTTTCTAATTGATTCGGCCGTTACTTGATGAAGATCAATAGTAATTTCATTAACTACCTCAAGATTTGATCTCCACAACACTGTTGATTTGATTCAAATCACTGTTGATAAAGCTACTGTGATATATTTTTCAAAGTTTGTGGAGATCAAATCGTCAGTTGTAGTTTGTGAAATTGCCAATTGAATTCACCATTCTTGCTTTTTCCTCACTAATGTCTGTAACAGTCTGATCCTCTCATGAAACTTCACCACAATTCGAGTGATTAAGTATTTCGGATACCTGCGCATTCACCAATTTTTCTAATTTAGTGTCCAACCGAAAGTTCGGTTTCGGTCGAGTTTCGACAAATAAACTGGTTTCGATTTAGTTTCGGTTCCGACGGCAAACCTGCCAAAACTACGACCGATACCGAATATGCATTCGGGAATTCCCGGGCTGTGATCGTACATGTTCGGCACGTTGAATTTCATACAAGCGACGAAGACATCTTGCCGCGTCCACGTGCCTAATAATGTGACACGAGACTTACTTTGTTTATTACTTAAATAGTAAGTACCTATTGTGATATTAGGTAAAAACTTAAATAAGTAATTTTATGTTCAATATTTTTGACAAATCATCAATAATAAGGATCTTACACCTAGTCAGATGAACACCTCACCCATTTTAAGTATTTTTAAGAAGCAATTAATAATTTTTCTTAAATAAGGGTTTGTTATGTTGATTATCAATAAGTAAAAATGTCGAAGACTGCATAATGTTGTGATTTAAAGATAAAAAAATAAAGACTGACTGATTATAATAACTTTTTCTTTATTTTTCCCTGAAAAAGTCATCCTTGTAAATTTCGCTTTCGTTTTCAGCCGAAACTGAGACCGTTGCCGAAATTCGTTTTCGGTTTCGGTCATAAAAACCAGTTTCGGTCGGACACTAAATATCTTACGTAATGTTTTCAGTGACCGGATGGGAGTTGAAACTGAATAACTCCTAAAAAATGCTTCACTGTATATTGCATTACCATCAACAAAAAAATATCTCATTGAACTTGTTATTTTATGTCATTTTCAACAAATATTGAGTAGTGCAGTAGAAAATGAATATTTACGAGGTGGCCTAAAAAATTTTCGATCTAACAAAGATACGAGAGAGTTTTCACATTTTTTTTTCATTTCTCAACATGTCTTCTTTCAATTCTACAAACTTCATCCAGCGGTGCTCAGTCCAAATAGTACCCGGCATTTTTCTCTGCAAAACAATTGTTCACGAAGGTGATAACCTCTTTATTTGACGGAAATATCTGTCATTCGAGAGAAATTTTCGTATAAAGAAACGAAAAGTAGTCTCTAGTGATTAGGGTTATACCCCATAATTTATCAATCGCTCGAAAGTGGTGTGAGGAAATGATTAGAAAATTCGATGGTGATGCTTCAAAAGACATGTACAAAATTGTGATAGGTGACGAATCATGGATTTATGCGTCTGAGTTGAAAACAAAAGAGTAATCGACCGTGTGTGTCTTCCAATCAAAGTTCCTCGTGAAGGAAGCAAATAGTCCCGTCTTTCTTCGGACGAATGGGTCGTGTGGCCACTGTTTAGCTGGAGCAACATAGAAGGGTCAATTCTGAGTGGTACATGACTATCCATTTGCCGGAAGTCTTCGGAGAAATTCGTAAAACTAACCGCTGAAGACGAATCATTCTCTATCCTGACAATGCGAGCTCTCACACTTCTCGTCAAATAGGTGAACTTTTCAACAGTCAAAACATCGAATAGATGACCCATCCTCCGTACAATCCTGATTTGGCCCCCAATCACTCTTTTCTGTTCCCGAATATCGAAGATCAACTGTGTGATCAACAATTTACGAGCGCCATAAATGCAGTTGGGCGTTCAAATACCACCTGGTTTTGGAGGTATCTCAAGAGAAATGAAAAACCTGCTTTGACAAATGGTTCGAACGAATGCAAAAGTGTATCGATCATCAAGTAAAATATTTCAAGAATCACTAAAAACATTCTCATTGAAAAATGAGAATTATTTGCTATTCCCGAAATATGAATAGTACCAAATCAAAAAATTAAATTATATTTTTATTCCAATCAACACAATTGGCTAAATAAATCACCAATTATAAATTACGTTTGAAATTTCGCTTCAAAACTTCAATACTTGTCACTTTACTGATGCTTCTCCTCAAAATAAGTTTCAGGAGAAGTCACTAAATAGTGATGTTGACCGAACTTCAACTCATTCGCTGTCATACGAGAGTGATTCAATTACGTTTTGATGAGAATGAAATAACTCAAAAATGAAAGGAAATATTTAAAAAATTCACATCCCGAACAATGTGAACATCTTTTTTCACAGTATTGAATTGAATACCAATCTGGGTTAGTCACAAAATGTTGTTATTTATATACTTCTTCGAAAAAAACGAACGATTATTTGAGAATTATTATTTACTCAAAAACATGAAACAATCGAAGAAAACGAAGTGAACCGAACCTTGATTTTCATCAGTTTCATAGTGGTCTTATGAAAATTATCGTAAAAACCTTCATTCCTCAAAATTTTGAATTTGTTAGAAAACTTCTTTTTTTTGAAAATATCTCAACCTTGTGATGCAGTGTTTGGAACTTTTGGTTCGGTAATGATTATTACTGAAGTTCAATCCCAATCATCTTATATGAATTTTCAAGAATGTCTATCAGAAAAACATTCAATCAAGAAATGATTTACGGTTTCTTATTGAAAAAATTATTTGCCAGACATTCGTTAACAGGATTTCTTTCCTATGTCAATTAGAGAAGGAATATCGTTCACTAGTACTATTGATACACCCCCTTCATCACATTTTGTATTGTTATTCGGCAGTAACATTTTCCAGCCAGATATATTCTCATTTCCTATATTCCATACAATTCATGTTCTACTAACTCACCACTTATACCTAGTTAAAACAGATGACAGAGTTAATTCATAAGCAACAAAGAGCACTACTGAATTATCTAATCGATAATCATTCAGTAATACAGTAAGAACAATAGTTTCCTGTGCCTAATAGAATATGAGAATGCGGCCCTTGTGTTTCAGCAAATATTGCTCGAACAGGTAAGCGAAACTAGGATAAGCTGATTACGATCCACAAAGCCCAACAGAGTTTCGCAAATAGCAGAACACTGGAAGCGAAGCTCTTGCTACATCCGATCTAGACGTGAAAAGCAGGACGGTTGAACACTTCAAAGGACTGAAAGTTAATTGCACCTTCATTGAGCAACGATTATTTTTATTCGTTTTGTTGAATTGCCACTGAAATTATTTCAAAAATGAAAAATATTAATCTAAAATGTTAGAAGCATTCAAAAGTATTTGGGAAAATTCAGAGTGAGTATGAAACCATAATTATGTGCACTCAGCGAAGACGCTCATGAGATGGCTTTAACAAGGCCGAAGTGTTGCGATATAACTATTATCACAAGTGGTAAAAGCCATACACAGAAGGTCGATAAGATGTGAATTACGACGTTCGTCCTGAACGCCTCCTCCCCCCCCCCCCAACACATTGAAAACTGTTGAAAATGTTGAGAAACTGAAGAAAATTGTCGGCATATCGATTGGCTCATGCTATGCAATTTTTTCTTAAATTTTGGCCATGAAGCGTGTGGCAGCGAAATTTGTTCCAAAATTTTCAAATTTTGACCAAAATAACCGTCGCATGAGCATCGGTCAGGAATTGTTGAATGAAGTCAACTGTCTGGATGGAAATAATCATTTGGGATGGTAATATCTGCACAGCATTCTCTCTAGCTTTGTCTGTTAACAATGTAACTAGGAGATTGAAATAATCACACAGATAGGCCATGATAATGGGTGTCTAGATCAAGTCTATCACACCAACGACCTGCGTTCAATTCTCCATCGAAACTTTTTTTTAACGTCATGAAACAAAAATGTGTTTTGCGAGAAGATGGGCTGATGTAAGCGCGTCATGTGACTGTCCACGTAGCAATAGATATTCCAGGAGTATCTGGAATCTTAGCGACTAGAGAAATGTACAGTAAAATGGAATAACGGGGTCTCTCAGTCAAAAAATCAAAAACTCTGCTTTACTTTGCCAAGCTTTCGCTTCGTGGGAAGCTCCTTCAGGGCCTATAATTTATTGAGTTGTGGGTTTTTTTGCCAATGAATAAAATTACAAATCATACTTACAGTAAAAATGAGTAAAAAACAATTAATTGAACATATAAATCGACGAAAAAAGTTTAACATTAATGGAGTTTTTCATTTTGACAAATGTCATACCTCCACCTGAATGTCATTTTTCAATGGGCATGATGATTTGATAATCTTTGACTCTAAAGGGAAAGATGATTGATACAATTTTCATTATTATCAATATTAGTTTTGGTATAGTTCCAGCATGTTACTGTATATACTACTGAGATTATCAATGTCAGTTCTCTTATTCATACAATTAGAAGACTTATTAATTTCAACCATTTCAAGAAAAAAGCGTTTGGAAATATTTTTTTCTGTATGTAAAACTCAACAAATTATAGGCCCTGAAGAAGCTTCCCACTAGACGCGAAAGCTTGGCATTGATTTTTTGTTCAAATTATTATTATGTTTACTTATGTGAACCATTTCTAGAAAAAGCCTTTTGAATTTATTATTTTCAACTGTTGAAATTTTAGTATTTTGATAATCCATAACATGATCTGAAGAGATATAACATGTTCAGCGTCATGATGTTCTGAGATAAAGAAGCGTACGCTCTGATCAGCTGGCGAGCTGGGTAACAGTTTCAGAATGCTACGTGACAATTTGGTACACTCTGATTGATTCACCGCCTAGCTAGCTGGGTGACAGGACACCACGTGACTATTTGGTGCACTCTGGTTGCCTGGGCGAGCTGAGAGGCAATCTGACGCTTGTGACGACGTCTGTCTCGCTGAAGTGGGGCCTATCCTACTAGAAGTAACGTTACTTCAGCGTGACAGTCGTCATCACACTAGTCAGGTTGCCTCTCAGCTCGCCATACAAGGCAGACGTACCACCCAGTCAACCAGAGTGCACCAAATTGTCACGTGGTGTCCTGTCACCAGCTAGCTAGGCGGTGAGCCAATCAGGGTGTACCAAATTGTCACGTAGTGTCGTCAAACTGTCTCTAGCTCTCCAGCTAATCAGAGCGCACGCCTCTGCATCTCAGAACATCGTGGCGGGAGATTTGAATTTTCTGTCGACATGAATATTTCAGGCAGACAGACCAAGCGTATCCCTCAATGAGACAGACATAGTTATATGATAAGACATCAAAGCCAAAGTCTAATCATCCTAATGCAAGAGCTTGTAAAGCCAACTTCGAAAAAAGCACGCCAAGTTTGATCAATTGTCAAGGTTTTTGCTCAGTTTTCATCGCTTACCGTGGCGTAGTGCATCAGGAGTTCTTGTCACGTGGTCATACGGTTAATAAGGAGTAATATTCCAAAGTAATGCGCCGCTTACAAAAAACAATACTAAGAAAATCTTCGGTAATAAAAAAACTATTCATAGCTTTTGCATCACGATAATGCACCTGTTCACTCGAAATTGCTTGTCCGTTATTTCTTAGCCAGGAACAACACTCTAATCATACATCAGTTAACGTATATACCAAATTTGCTCCCCTGTAACTTTTCTCTGTCTCCAAGATTGAAGAGACCCATGAAAGGATGACGATTAGCGATATTTCATAATGGTTGTGAAAACAGTTCGGAGAAACAAATTATAAACTTGTATTTCTCCCAGAAATTTTTTCAATGTGTTTATAAAACAGCTATAAATAGAAAATTGGCACAGTTTCATAAAACATTATAGTCTTTATAAATATTTTGTATCAGGCCTTTTACAAACACTACAAAAAAGTTTTATATAAACATTTTGGCAATGACTGTAAAATTTTTCTAACACTATTTAAAAGTAGTTTCCTTAAAAATCTTATAAAATAATTGAAATACAATTTTATAACAGTTCTTTAATAATTCCAAATAAGCTTTATAGAATATGATGTAGCCTAAAACGATAACGATAGAATAAAAAAGTGTTCAAAATATTTTTTAAAGGCGCAGGATAATTTTGTATTGGAACAAGGGAAATATTGAAGATATGTCACCAACTAAAAACTAACAAATAGGAAGGTTGGGGCCATTTTGATAATTTCACTTTTGTACATAATAATATGTACTTATTCACTTCCTCAAGATTGTTTACGGTAAATTTACATGTACATATTGAAATAAACACCAAACACATAAAATACATCTTACGAGGCAAAATGATCTGCCTGTGTATAAGGAATGACATTGAATTGAATCTGACATTGAATGAGATTCATGCATTGAATCAAGTACTAGGATATAAATTCAAAATAACTACATTCCAACAGAATATAAATAAATGAAACTAATCAATCTATTGGAATAAGAACTAGATATAGATAGAAATATAAGTTTAAACTGAACATATTTGAACAGGATATGAAGAATTGAAAATGAACTAATGTATTGAATGGGTCTGAATATGGATAAGAACATAAGTTTTAACTGGACACATTTGAACAGAATATAAATAAATCAAACAATCAATGGATATAGAGAATTCAATCTTAAGGGTTCCAGACTACAAACAAATTAATACAAAATATATATCCACAATCATGCAAGTAAGTATTTAAATTTATATTTGTCTATGTATATCTGCTCGTGGTATATTATTGACAAGTAATTTAGTCTTTGTCATACATTTTTTCAAATTTGATTCGCATCATAGATTTTCAGGAAGAAAACTGTAGAATTTTGGTCCTAAATACCGGTAGGATTTCTACCCAACTGATTGGAGTATAAATGGTACGACGATACCATGATTCTGACGTGTAGCATATTTATGGTGATACGTAATCAATTCTTTTTTGTTTTTATGCTGTACAGCAGTAATATTTATGAAAAGCAGCTGTCTGGGATCATATATTCCAGATTCTGAATGAAGTAGATCGCTAGGTTAGTCGTAACCTTTTCGTAGGATACATCTGATAAATCTTTTCTGCATAACCAATTATACCATATATCAGATGTTGCTCTACTGAACTCTTATATAACATAATTTTCTGTTTTTGATTGAGTATGTTTGTTATCCGTTTGAATTTGTAAAATATGCAACGTAATTTTTCAACTATGTGGTCTATGTGCTGGTTCCATCTGAGATTGCTGTCTAAAATTATTCCAAGATATTTCATTTCCTTTGTGGGTTTGATGACTTCCGTATTGAAGATTTTAATTTCATATTCTGGTAAAGAGTGGTTATAACTACTGAATGGTACGTAATAGGTTTTAAATTTAATAGATAAGAGCCTGTGGTCGAACCACGATTTGATTTGATGAAGGTCATGTTCTAATGTAAAGACATCGTTTGTGCCTCAAAGATTGATATTTTGACTGTGCATGAAATTTTATTGACAAATATATAGCCTATCATCAGCAAAATTTAAATAATTACTTATACAAAAATTCACTCTGTCGACGTGTTAATTTTCTAGTCGCAAACAAACTCAGTTTGTTCTAAATAATATACACTTATTATATCTATGTACTTTTCATCTGTAAATATCACTATATGTGCAGTATTTCACATTTTCAACTCATCTGATGTCAGTATTCCGAATTGCTATTATTTTGAAATGTCGTCGTTCTATAAAATGAATTGGTATCAATAGCAAGAGTTTTAATGTGTTACAGCGTCTATGTTACCCCTATAAAACTGTTAAGAAACACTTAGTTCGAGGAGTGATGGTATTGCGGTAGAGTCGGACTACTTTTACAGCTATATATTTCTAAAAAATGAAGATAGGATTTCTCAATACGAGAGAAATTCTATCTTCATTTGGATAAATATTATCTGCCGGGATGTTTTGTCTAAGAAGTTACTCCCATCGATTACAAAGGCTGAATTTCAAAGGAGTTTTGAGCTAGTGATTTGAGTATATATTAACATGGAACTCCACTCAAATCGGCGAATATTAATCATCAATAACCATTAATAATCAAAATTAAAGCACTAGGTTAGGTGGGTCTTCGTCTAAAACGAACCACTTTTCCTAATTTATTTCGAAAGATTAAAATTACACGACGTTATCAGGCATATAGTTATTGGGACGCTAGTCAAATGAAATTGACAAATTTCACTTTATTACACGACCTCTAAAATCAATATCAGCTGGTTCTTCTCAAATGCTGCATTTTATTATTGGCGACAGCAAATATATAGTAGCGGAAGCGATTTGATTTTATTTGACAGTTATTTTATTGTTTTGGAATTGTAGTAAATATACCATATTATGAAATAGTTGAAAACTTATCTTCAAAATGACAATATAGGAATGAAAACCAAATGATTTCTTTGAAGATACAGGAAGCAGCAATGAAATTATCTTAAAATAAATGGATGAATAGCATGCAAACCTCAAAGGAAAGTGCTGTGAAACTGCTACAAAACAATTTACTTTTAGAGAAAAATATGTTTTATGAGTTACTTGTGAAAGCTTTTCTGTGATATTTTCGTGACTCCTGTATAACGAATTTTTAACTTTATTTTATAAACGTTTCTACGACAAATTATAAAAAATTTTTATTGCATTCTATTGTATCATGTTCACAGCTCGTATAATATAATCAATTAGCATTTTGGTAAGTAATTATAAAATACCAATAAAATAAAACTGTTGCAGTTCTATCAAATTATAAAACAATTTTGATGATTGGGATATATCCGAGAGAAAATACACACAAGATAGAAATTGATGAATGAATAAATATGTTTTGAGGAAAATAGGCAGCGTATAGGAAAGCGATAGAAATTCAACAAACTGGAAAAAAGAAAAAACTAACATTGATAGAGTCCAGCGACACTCAACACTAATGCAATAAAACCGGGAACCGAATCATCAATGTAGTATTCGACTAGTAGATGAAATGTCAGGCAAAAAAAGCTTGTAGCCCACGGTTGACATAGAAGCAAACTGCTATTGCGATGACCCGTTGATGTATTTGATACTCGTTTATTTTCAACATTTTTCATTCGAGTCTTCTGTGTATTCACTAGGATCGCATCTTGAGCTGTTAGTCCCGTTCAAAAGCTGGACTGATTGTTAGATGATGATTTATTTTTCAATGAAATACTACCGATACTCGTTGAGATCACATTCAGTTATATTTTTGACAAATTGGATATCAAAGTAATAGGGCGACAACTCAAGATTTCATTTTCATGAGAACTTCTATATGTTGGTTTGATAATTCCTAATGTGAACACTTCAGGGAACAGCTCTCTGTCAACAAAGTTTCATTTGCAAGCATAGACTCAGTTGAGAAAAGTAAAAGCTGTGGTCTGCTTTTTTGGGTAGAAAGAGTGGATGGCACTGTGATATTTTTTGTGCATTTTTTCCACACAGAAGCATTAGGGCTATTGGAACTATCAGCTATTGGTTTATTATCTCTGAAAATGTCTTTATTTTCATTGCCACCTTTTTTCATGTCACAATTTTTTATTTTCATAATTTTTTTGACGAATGTTCAATCAACTCGGCTGCTCTGTTCATCATCAACTGAAATGTTCTGGTAATATTTGTGACAACTGGATTCTGTCATTATGGTTTTGGTGTGATCTCAATTGATCGTATATGAACGCAATATCATGTCAAAATATGATCTGTTGATTTGACTTTTCTTATGTATTGTTTTTTTAAATGACTATAGTCTCTTTGGAATTGAAACAGGTATACTGTGAGGACAGAAAAATTTTTGGAAAAGAGAGGTTTTAGCTTTCTGCTTCTCCCTCTCTATACAAAGAATGTGGGAATTTCCAAAGAAGAGGGAAATAACGATTCCAAAATTAATTATTCACAAAGATGTGTAGATCTTGCAAAAGAAGCAACTTTGCTTAACAATTTTTTTGTGAAGTTGGCGAAGTAGAAAGCCGAAAACTTCCTTAAAAATTGGGAAATACAGGAACTGATCCATTTGAACACGTTTCTTTTCATTGTTACCTGGACAATTCTTCATTGAATTTGGTTTAGATGTAATTCCTAAGAAATATTCCATGTCACAGTATATAATGAACAGTATATAATGACCCTAATGCCTTTCACTTTCACTTCCATTTCCAAACAGAATTTGAAAGTATCATAAACATTTTTTATTTCCAATGCTTATAGAAGTTTTGTATGACGTTCATTTTTGGAATTTATTACTTCCTTCCTTTCTTTGGAAG
Source organism: Leptinotarsa decemlineata (assembly GCF_000500325.1). Lineage (NCBI taxonomy): Eukaryota > Metazoa > Arthropoda > Insecta > Coleoptera > Chrysomelidae > Leptinotarsa > Leptinotarsa decemlineata. The sequence continues at coordinate 331 of NW_019290042.1, read as the reverse complement.
AAACTCCCATTTTTTTGTTAACCAGCTGTCCCTTCCTTGCGAATCACAGCAACTCGAAGTCGAAACTTATAAGAACTCACGATCAATGAGGACTCAACTTTTGACGTGCGATCTATAGCACGGGTTGGGCAATATGCTGTGAACATCATTCGTCAAACAAGCAAACTGACGTTCACATTCTGGTTGATTCCTTCAATATTATGAAACAGTCACGCTAACCAATTGGTTACTTTTTTTCAGATTTATCTTGATATTCCACCAAATCTTTATTATTTTTTTTCTAACTATAATTGTTGAATATCAATAATTGACATGCTTCAAAAGTGTTTAA
>NW_019290041.1:36913-173949 GCF_000500325.1 Leptinotarsa decemlineata | reverse complement strand
TTTTTAACCACATTCTTCGTCTGCGTCTTTTTTCAGGTAAATAATATACCCTTGCTTGTAAACGGTCTACCAATAATCTTATCTTCAATCTCTGTTGAGTATCTACCTGCTGATTTTATCATTCAGGATCAAATTCAGTATATCTCTGAAAATTATCTACACTCTTTTTCTTCAAAGATAATGCAATGAAACATTGCTATCGCAGTTCTGTCAGTTGTATAGAGTTGTGAATACAATCAGTACATTCATTAAAAAATACTTCCTCACGTGGTTCTTCGACCAGGCGAATTTCAGCTGCTGCATGTAATTTCTGAGAATTATTGAAAATTTCCATAAAATTATTTTCCCTTCCAAAGTAGTTCTGTCCCCGCTACAAAATATTTCTGATTTCAAATGATATGAAAAAAAAAAAAATTAAAAGAATTCAATCGTAATTGTTTCTGAGGACCTCTGAATGAAAGACTTCGTTGGTCACTAAATATATTAGGTTGAGTTGGGTTAGGTCCAAAGTGAGTGGGTCTATTCGACCCTCCACCGCAACTCGCAAAGGTTTATTGTGACTCACACCTATTCACACTCGACCAAATAAATCCAGCTCCTTAAAGAAGCCGATTAGATTGTATGGTGAGTACGGCTCTGCCGAACTCTAAAAACCTGATTCGGTTCCCAGCGGTGCAGGCACAAAGTATGACTGACTGTCTTCCAACAGTCCGAGTCTCTGCATATAATGATTTAAATGACAGTGGCCTGTTAGACATCGTAGTTCATTCCTACTGTAGTCTGTTGGTATCAAGCTTCGAAGGGTGAATAAGCGCCTTGGAGTGATCCAATCCTGAAAGATTCTGTCGGTAGTCCATAAATCTTCTGACCATCCAGGTGTTCAATAATTGTTTGGCAAAGCCCAAAGCGATGCCAATGACAGGTTCTGGTCCAATGAAGCCGCTTGCAGCACCCTCCTTTATACGAGAGTCAGCAGCCTCATTGCCTTCCAGGCCAGTATGGACAGGAATCCAGACCAGAGACAATCTGTTAAGTCTTCCTATCGAGGAGAGTCGTTTTTGATCAGTTAGTTAGGGAAGCTATAGATTATGCTGTAGACGACCCCTTCCGATATAGAAGGCCCCGACAATCTTTCGAATGAAGCCCTCATGTCCCCCGTTAACGGATGAATAATTTCCTCATCCATCCCACCCCAGCCAGGTAGGGGTACACCGTGAAGGGCGGTACTGATGTTTGAGGACTTTCATACCGTCACCACCTCTTAGTCATGAACCCATTTGTCCTTCTGACAAAATTCAGCTTCAAGGGTAGAGGAGCTAGGCTTCAACCTGACTGAACTGAAGACGCTTTGTTAGTAGTCGTTTTTGGCAATTTGCTACCAATTTGGACGTTGCTCTGTAGAAGCCAAGAGCTTCCAACGCCGCTTGACTGTCTGAGAATACTGAATATATACGTCAATGATTCAATGGAAATTATCAGTTACCTTTTGGAACCACTTTATAGTATTTTTTGCTATGATGCAAGGTCACATTGATAACTTCAAATATTTGTACAAATATATTATAAATCTGCATCCCAGTGAAGGTGTGGTTTCATTAATAGAGCTAAATATTTTATTATTTCCAGCTATAGAAATGATGGTTTGCCCAAGCGAAAGTTTTTGAATGAGTACTAGCCACTGTTGAACATTTTTAAATTTTTCATCGTGAAATTTACAGTAAATGATAGTTATTTAAAATCGCACTATTGATCCCGATATTGATAAGTGGCGATTGCACTAACATAGAGAAGTATCGCCCCATATCGATTATCAGCATCTTCTCTAAAATCTTTGAAAAGATTATATCGCGCAGAATAAATGACTACCTGAAAAGATTCGACTTGATGACCAAGTGCCAACATGGCTTTCGAAAAAATCATTTAACGGAAACAGCAACACTCAAATTGGTTCAACAAATCCATGATTCAATCAATGAGAAAAAATTCGTTGTGGGACTTTTGTTCGACTTAAGTAGAGCTTTCGATACTCTAAGTATTGAAATAATTTCTAAAAAACTCTTCAACATTGGTATCACAGGCAATATCAATAGGCTCATCGTGTCCTTCTTAACTAATCGATATTTCAAAGTGAAACAGAATAATACATCATCTGACTAGTATTCTGTTACAACAGGAACACCACAGGGTAGTATTTTTGGTCCACTGATATTTTTACTTTATGGCAATAATCTTCCTGATAACATAAGTTATGGTAATGTGTACCTTTATGCAGATGATACGTCTATCATCTTATCGAGCAAAACACCGGGTGAAATGAATACCCAAGTCAACCCTGTACTGCAAGAATTCAGTGAGTAGTGTTTTGAAAACAGATTGATTGTTAATGTCAATAAGACTGTTTGCATTGAATTTGAATATTCTCCTCGGAGTCTACATAACTTCACCTTCAATTTTCTGAATGAATCTCTGAGATCAACAACTTGTACAAAGTTTTTATGAACAGTGATTGATTCCCTTTTCACATGGAGAGAACATATAGAGTTTACATCTAAAAAACTGAACCAATCGTATTACCTAATGAAATCACTAAAAAGTAAACTAGATACCAAATCTCTACTAACGGTTTATTACGCAAAATTTCACTCCATAGTATGTGGCAACATTGCTATCTGGGGATTAGCTTAGAGTCTCGTAGTTGTACATCCACTTATCTGGCACCCAAGCAATATCTTACTCTGAAGAGATGTTTTGCTTTCATACGTCAACATAAAACTCTAGTATGCATGACAATATTTCAAATTCCTGTTGAAACCTTCTGCAATAACCACCTTTTGTGATCATCCTGTAATCCGAGTGTCTGTGTGAGTGGTTGTGCCTTGATAAAAGCTCTGCTTGTGATCTGATTGTGCTTCCAAGAAACTAATTATTATCGTTTTCGAGCGAGTTTGATTTATGAGATTTTTTTTTTAATTTTTTAGTTTTTCATTTCTGGTCCACTCAAATTGCAGTCTGTTCACTATTATATCACTAGATACAACCAAACAATACCACAATTTACCACGAAAAGCTATTTCATCATCTAATGCATCTGGAAATACCGTTTTTTCTGTCAATTAACTTAAAGATTGAATTTGTTATTATATGTGAAGTGTGGATAATTAACATACATAAAAGAGTAATATCTCACCTTCTTCATCAACATTTTTGTAGCTTTGGAAACTGGAATACGATAGAGCAGTAGTCCTGTATACTTGGATTGATTGACAGTTGATTGACACAAAGTAACAGTAACCAGAAGCTGCATAGTGGGGTGAATTAAAGACATCAGAGGTGTCATAAATTCTTCAAAGGTCTTTGGTTTTATGTAAACCCCTGCTATGTAATATCCAAAAAAGCAGAAATACATGGAACTAAAAATTGATATGAACTGATTAGATATGATGAGCAACAAGGAAACTGAGTATATTTCATTCGTTTCTTTTGTTAGCCTCAACACATCCATGTATAGTTCTTTCAACCTTTCGAGGGTTTCGATTTGTTCCGTTCCTCTGAGGAAACTTGTGGGTCCTGTAATCTTTTCTTGTGAGAACTGTAAGAAGTTGTCGTTCAAATTGCGAATCTGATGCCACATAATGCATATTTGAACTTGAAATCGCAATAAATTCACATCGAATATCTTCGTTATAGTGAATAATTTTACAAACAGAATGAAACATTTTATCACGCTTTCTGAGCAGGAACTCATATAACTCCTTAGAAAATAAAGCCATGAAGAAAATGTTCCTGCAATCATCATGTAGGAATAAATGTTGACCCATTTATAATTGGTCCATTTCGGAAGTCTGCGGAGGTCATTTTCCAGGTTATTCACATTTTTAATCAGCGTAGTTAGTCGATCCTGATAGATGGAACTCATTATTACAGTTCCTATTGCGGCCACAATACTCGACAGTTGGTTCAAAAGGTCTGCGGATTGAATTACCAAATTACTATTAGCATTGACGGTGAAATCGGAATTGTAAAAAGATAGAAATAAAGTAACCAGGATAGATGTACAACTATACAAAACTTTGAGTATTGATCTAATTAGAGTTTGTTTTTCACCCTTTATTTTTTCAGTAGCAAACGAAAAGCCTAATCCAAATAACTGACCCAGAATCCAAACTGGTCGTATAACACTGATGACACTTTCTACTTCAAACATCTTCACCAAAGTGGATCGCTTTTCTATTAAAGCGACATATAAATAAACACTAGTCGTCTATGTCAATGTCAATATTGACCCCTATAAAGAATGAATTATTCATTCAAATGGTTGGTAATGGAATGTATTTGTCTAACACTCCGAGGTTTTTTTTGGAATATGCCAAGTTTTCAAGTGAAATTATCCTCTGAAGTGATCAATATTTCAACTAACATAGTATCTAATAAAGTAATCAGTGTGGACGCTTGAAATAGTTGAATTGGGTCATTGAGATAATATGACATTTTTCCCTGTAGACTACAATATACTTTACTGTATTCATTTGAAAATGTTCTCATAGGACAGTTCTCATTTTGCCTGATGATCTACCAAGAAGAAACAGCTACATCCATTCATTTTTACATTCGATGTAACTTTGATATTGACAATTGAAAATCCCCCAATCGTTATAAATGAACAAATGAATCCTATCTACTTTTGTTCAGATTTGTTGAAAATTATAATGACTTTGCTATTTTCAAAAGGCATGCACTCAAAATGAATAATTCCAAAGGCATGTCAACATTTTGGTCAGCAATGAATTGTTGCTAAGTTTTCAGTAAAGTAGTTATGGCTATCTGAAAATTAGCATGTCTTTGGAATTATTAGTTTTGAGTGATTCATTATTGAACGCTTTCTCAAAATTGAACTATAGAGATTTTAAATTTCTAAGAATGAGATCATTGAAATTATCCCGTATTTAATATTACCTGGATTCTCGTACGTACTCAAAAATATTCAAAATACTTATGGTTTCATCGTTAGAAAACAAATTCGGTAGAGAACAATTATTTATTTCTATCTGATCAATGATCAGGTATTCTGAATGATTTAATCTATTGATTTCCAAGCATTCTAAAATATTTGATGCTGAACTTTTTTCTTTCAAAGAAATGGTTTAAACTGTTGAATCGGTTTTCTCATTCAAACACAATTACTGTGTTGTTTCATTCTATTGGAGAAAGTTCTTCCTATTTCACTGATATAAAATAATAAGCAAGACCACATTCAACTCATATATTCTTGATCTATCCGAAACACCAATCATTATCTTATACACCTGATCCACCTGATACATCTATTACTTGGACAGATCGGGAACATATAAGTTAACTTGTGGGTCTTGTAACAAATTTCATATTGGTTTTATATAATATTTCATATTATATAATGAGAAATTAATAATGATATGTTTTGAATCTAAGTTGATCAACTCTTTTTTGTTCATGATATTGAGTTGGTCCATAATAAGAGACTAATTTTTTTTTTCAGTTGCTTCGGCTGCCACTGTAGTTCTGAGAAGTTTTCACGGGCCAATGAACGAGATGCAGTTACCTAATTTTGGTAATGGACGCCAGTTCCAACTGAATATTCCATTTTCTGCATCTGCAATAAAAAACGGCCTTGAAAAAGTGATAGATGTTATTGGTAGCCAGAAACCTTTCACAATTCAAATCACTAAAGAAGAAAGTTCATCAAATCCCGTTATATCTCAAAATCCTAATCCATATGAACAAAATCCAATAACGTTCATTTTCGGTCGACCAGTTAGACTTTCTCCTAATGGCAATGGGGTAATCAATCCACCACGTGGTCCTCCACAACATAGTCAAGGTCACCATCACCGTCATCAAGGTCACGGAAGACCACCATCTTATCCACCCAATTATCCTTATTATTATACAGATGATATTGGGGGAAATCCTTACCTCAAGGAATATGATGAGCAGAATCCCAGTATAGAAAACTTCTATCGAAAGCCAATAAATAATCATTCTGGCGAAGAACATAATAGTGGAACTCCTTCATATTCAGATGACTCTAATTATGATTTCACAACTCAAAATATCAATTTAGATGAATACAATCAACAACGTGGTAATAACCGACGTCAAATAGAAGAAAGTAACGTTGTTGGATATATCGATAAATTTCCAGTTATACTACTGAATGATAATGACATACGATAGTATTGAACAGATACATTTTGATATTCTCGAGGGAAAAATGTTTGTAGTATAATAGTTTATGAATAAAGTAGTCTTTGTGTATATTCTTCAAATAAAAAATAATTGAAAATGGCGTTGAAATAGATTCAATAATTTGATTTCATATTTAAACAACTTGAACCGATATAACAACCTTCGTTACAGGCTGAAAAAAATTAGGGGTGTACCATTGGTAACTTTGTTATTTTTGGGTAACCAAAACATTCGAACTGGCAATTCACATGTAGAAACCAGAGCCCAAAAACAAATAATTCGTTATCCAGCATCAGGCAGCGCTGTTTCGACCCACAATAAGTTTCATCACAGATTCGAGGCTAAACTACGAATGTATTTCCACACTCAGCTGTCCTCACAGCGACATATATGGGATCGACAGAAGAGTCCGTCCAAATAAATGAGGTTCCCAAGGCAATCTGCTGTAAAACCAAGCGCTAATTCTAGAGCAGGTTGAAACAGCGCTGTCTGAATGCTTTGTATTTGGGATCTGGTTTCTACAAGTTAACTTGTAGTGAAAGCTGCTGCAGAATTTTCTAAATTTTCCCAGCATACCCCCTGATGATACTATTACTATAGTAATAGAATTATAAGATGAATAAATATAGTTTAAAAAACTAAAAAACACGCTTTTGAAGAACATCGAACTAAAAAGTTAAAATTAATAATTTTTTTAAAACAAACTTGATATACAAAAATATGGCACAAAGAGCCCACGCTTTTTTCACAATAATACTAGTATTTTTCGTTCGTTATTGTTTNATAGAAAGTAAAGGTTTGAAACTGAATCATTTGGAAGCAATGGAAATTACTAAACTTAAAAAGTCAACAATTCTAATAAATGACCAACTGGATTTGAATAGAGCACCATTATTGAACTTGTTTTCTTAAAAACTGAGAAAGAATTATTATTGATGTAGATGTGAGGTAATATGCTTCAGGTGATCATAATTGAACAGGTACCTTAGATAGAGGTTTAGGTAATTTTTTGGAGGTGGTTTCAATTATGGTTACCTGTATTAAATAAATATTAGCCTAAGAAGCAACTTGAAGTATTCAAATCACTTGATAAACCTACTGTGTTAGCGAAACATGTTATGATATATATTTTTCAAATGAAGTTTGTGGAGATCAAATCGTGAGGTGTAGTTTATGAAGCTGCTGTAGAAGTTAAAAGACACTCTTCGAATCACACATAGAAATGTCTCAAACTCAGTCGGGCTTGTACTTCAAAGACAATTGAGCCCAACAATGCATTCGTGATGCAGTTCATCACCACTGATGGAACCTGTGGTTGGTCGAAACAGCGCTGTCTGGTGATAAATCACGAATGATTTCTTTATGGGTTCTGGACTCTACAAGTTGCCTTGCAGTGAAAAACTGTAGTGGAAGACAAATAAGTCTCGTTCAGTAGTCGATGTCAAGGCTTTGTTTAGCAACAGATCGCCTTGGGGAGCCTAGTTCATCTGTCATTTTTATGGATTGAGTTTTCTTAGTTTTCCGTCGATCCAATAGCTGATGTCTTCGCAAGAAGAGATGTTTTTTATGGAGAAAACACAAGCACTACAGGAAAATCCTTAAGGTGTTCTAAGAGCGGTGCCTGTGAGAAACTAGTGATTCACATTGGATTTGAATTGTTGGAGATTGAATCCATTTGGAAAAAATGTTCTCAGGAAGTTTATTCCACATGAAAGAGTTCTTGTACAGTGAAGTTCGTGGTGTACTGAGTTGAACCTCAAATCGATGAGGAGCCACAGTCCGTTGCATATTTCTGATATATACCGTATGTATTGTGGAATCAAATGTGCCAAGTCACTTGAACACTTCCTGTGAAAGTATCTATAGAAGAGAGAAAAATATCCAACCTTTTCTCGATGTTCCAGACTATCAAGAATGCAAGTGATGATCGCGTCTCCAATCAGGCGGATGGCTCTTTTCTGGATGGAATCCAGGGCAGAGCTCCATACATGAGAACAATACTCCAGAGAAGGTCTGATCTGAGCTTCAAAAATCAATAAAATTTGCTGAGGTTTGTACAGTTTTCTGGTTCGGAACAGTGTTCCAAGCTTTTGAGAAACGGCTTTTGCCATTCCAGCGACATGATTGTACCAAGACATATTGGTGTTCAATTTAACCCCCAATAAACTTTTCGAAGGAGAAGGTGGAATTGTCTGACCTGTCATTATTATATCCGGTTGGAAGACATTTATCTTTTTGGAGAAAAACGTTGCCTGGGTTTTTGTGTCAATGAATTGAACCTGGTTACGTTCACCCCAATTCGAAATTACTTTTAGATCCTCATTAAGATATGTAACCTTCTGCTGCCGGTGAAGATGTGTATCCGCCGTAGATGTCCTGGAAGCCAAATGAAATGACGAAACAAGTGTGCTGTTGTCAGCACACTTGTGTTGATGAACAATAGAAAGGGGGTTGGATCCAAAATAGATTCCTGGGGAACACCAGCGTTGATGGTAAAAGTATTCGAGAGATACCCGTTGACGGCCACTTGCAGGGAACGTTCTTTCAGGAAGCTGAAGAACCATACACAGAAATGATCCGACAAGCCATAATATCGAAGTTTGGCCGGCAAACCCTCATGTTACACTCGGTCAAAAGCCTTAGAACTATCAAGCGCAACAGCTCTTGACTCTCCATGTTTCTTGATTGCGTTATTTCAAATATGGGTGACATTCGATAGAAGGTCGCCTATTGATCTTTGTTTCTGAAAGTCATATTGGTGATCGCTCAAGATGTTGAAGCCTTCCAAATATTTGAGGATATGGTGATTTATGACTTACTCCATGATTTGTTATATCACTGATAGCAAAGCGATTAGTCTATAGTTATTTGGATGATTTTTCTTGCCCTTTTTGTGAATAGATTGAACGCGAGCAATCTTCCAACACCTCTTCATTCACTCTGGCAACCTATAGTCTACCTTGCTTTCATGCTTCAAAGGAAGCAAGTTGCAAAAAAACACGCATCAAATGAAATGTTCTTCAATGAAGAGTTCGGTATGAAACACGTTTTTTTCTGGTGGAAAATGATATTTCAATTACAAAAGCAAATAACTTTTTAACTATTTAGTATCATAACAATGATAGAGAAGGGAAAAAATAATACATCATCTAGTTGCTAATAACTCTTAATTTTCTTAACATTATTTTGGTCAATTTAACAATTTCATTGTGCTACCGTACATTGAATTTTAAATCTTTTGAATTAGCACTGAGCAGTAAGCATCTGTGATTTTATTTCTTTCTTAAATTGATGAATATTATGATTTGAAAGGGGTAAAATTTCATTCAGATAGGAAGGGGCTATATAAGAAAAACATCCTTGGAATTTGGAAGCACGGTGTCTAGGTATGTTGAATGAGTTAATTCTCAAATTGACCATATGTATGTCAGACTGCAATGAAAAAAAACCGTTTCCAAAGGTAAATTTCTAATTGTTATTCCTGATATTCAAACGCAATCCCTTGTATAAATCCTAATAATTAGACCAACTACTCTTTCGGTACTCTAAAAGAACTAACGAATCTACTTTCGCTGCCCTTGTGCTGAGGGTTACTACTAACGATTGATTCACACAATAATTACGATCCCGATTCAGCCTCGATTTGGTATAGTCCTGTCCACATATAAATTCTACTTGATCGATAGTGACATTTATTATTTTTCTGGGACGAGAAGGAGTAGAGACTGAAGAAAGAACCGATTAGTCCAGTTAAGTTGGAAAAAAAAGGATCTCTCAAACGCCAAATAATGTTTGAAAATTAAACAGGTTTCGCCTGAATAATTACGTCACTGGAAATTAATAATAAAGAATGAGATAAAAATGTTCAGTATTCGGTGTTTCCTCGATTTAGAATGAATTCGATAATTCGAGGTTCCTACGTGTGTGCTCAAAATGTTATTGCTCGGTATTTGTAGATAAGCATATTTTTAATAAAATCTTTTTATTCGAAGTGTGTTATGTAACATTGGCCAATGGCACCTTTTCTATTTCAAATGCAACACCCTGTATTCATTCAACAATTTTTTAATTCTACAAAGCATTCCGGACATGTGGAAACATGTGTTCGGCTGTCACCTCTCCATTGTGGGAAGTAATCTCTTCTAAAAATATTCGCCTTTCAATTTATTGAAGACATGTTTTTTGTGTCTATACTAATTTTCAATCGTTTTGAAAACAATAATCGAGCAAGTTCAGTGCAAGCTCAGCTTCCAAGCAGGTCACAGTGCGATCATGCCGAAACGTCATGATTATATCAAAGACGAACGGGTGTATACTCGAGATGAGATGTTTTTCAATATTTTGGATTGCTCTCGCACACTCTCGATTGTTTTGAACTTTCTAGAACTTCCTAGAGTAAAAACTTTATCGTTCCACAATGATCTGGAATGTTTCTAGATTTTCGAACATTCCAGAATATTCCGAAATCGTCTGGAATATGGTGTGGATTCGAACTCTCTCGAATGTTTTGGACTGTTCTAGATTTCTAGAGGAAGAAAATTCCTGCACGCTCTTCAGGTAAGAACCTTCTTCATTGACAAGCTTATCTAACTACTGGTATTTGGCTCTGGTTTTATATTATTCCCAATGGGCGTGGTTCGATTCCTCTTAATTGCCAAGTCAAGCCACGCCCACTAAGAATAATATTGAACCAGGGTCAAATACCAAAATCGTAGTTACGGCGTTTGAAATAACGGGAACAATAACTCGATCACCAACTCTGTCACTGCGACCGTTACCATATCGCCTTTTATAGTGTCTACCGCAGCAATAGATGAAACGTCAGGCATAAAACCTGCAAACCACGATAAAAAAACCCGGAAAATAGCTTTCACACAGTTATCTCCAGACTGAAAGTTTACATTTATGTTCTAGTTTGGAAAAAGTGTTCTAAGACATTATTATAAAAGTTATGATTATGAAAGTTATATTGTGGAAAAATGCAATTTATTTAATAAAAGATACTTCTATTCTATTCAATAGATTGATGGATGTAGCCGTTACTACGTGGTAGGAGATAATGAGAATTAAAACTCCCTATGTTCTCTCTCTATGATAATGGTTTTTGTTCCCATTCAGGCGCATTAAGCCAAACTCCCTATCTTTTTATACCACTTTTATTTGTGACTAACGTAACCTCACATTTTCAAACGAATGCAATAAACTGAAATAATTGATATCCCCACATTTATAAATTAGCAGCCTACAAATCAATGTTACATAGATCTTTCTGGTTACCTTTGTCTGATAACAATCTGGATGGGATAGAATAATGGTTTCAACGCACACACAATCCAAAAGTTAGTCAGAAAACAAAGCTTCAAATTTACGTATAGATCAATATACCCCCCTATTTAACAATCAGAATTCAAGAAATTCATAACTTTAACATATTTTGGTAAAGATGGTTGGGTTCGGTTAGGTCCAAAGTGAGTGGGTCTATTCGATCCTAAACCGCAACCTGCAAAGGTTTATTGTGGCTCACACCTATTCACACTCGACCAAATAAACCCAGCTTCTTATTGAAGCCGATTAGTTTGTATGGTCAGTGGTCAGGTCAGATGGTAAGAGTACGGCTCTGTAAAATTCCAAAAACCTGATTCGGTCCCCAGCGGAGCAGACACAAAGTATGTGCTCTGATGTTTCATCATTTTCCAAATAGCGGCGACATACACTGTCTTCCGAAAGTCCCAGTCTCTGCATAAGATGATTCAAATGACAGTAACCTGTAAGAAGACCTGTTAGACATCGTAGTTCACCTCTACTTTAGTCCAAAAATTGTTTGGTATCAAGCTTCGAAGGATGAATAAATCCCAGAAGATTCTGTCAGAAGTCAATAAATATTCTTGCCATCCAGGTGTTCAATGTTTGTTTGGAAAAGCATTAAGCGATGCCAATGACAAGTTCTGGTCTGATGAAGCTGCTTGCAGCACCCTCCTTTGCAAGGGAGTCAGCAGCCTCATTGCTTTCCAGGTCAGTATGGCCAGGAATTCAGGAAGTCTTCCTATCGAAGAGAATTGTTTTTGGCAATTTGCTACCAACTTAGACATTGCTCTGTAGAAGCCAAGAGCTTCCAACGCCGCTAGACTGTCCGAGAATATTTTTTGACTAGTGTATAAGGTTGGATTTTTCCAATCTCTCGGCACACAATTCAATAGCGTAAATTTCCGCTTAAAATACAGTCGCATACTAAAAGATGGTAAAGATTGTGAGATTTTTCAGAAAAACAATATGGAAGTGGCACTCAGACCACATGCTAAGTCATCTAATTTTTTTTTACAAAACCAAAGATGAAGAGGATAAGATGGAGGTATCCGAAGTTTATAAGCTTGATTGTACGGAGTGAAATAGTGTTTATGTTGGACAATGTGGAAGAAATTTCTCAAAACGGTATGCTGAACATGATAGGTTCTTCAGACTAGGTAAAATGATTCGACATTTTCAAACCATCCCTTGGTTGGCAACAACAAGTTCCCAGGCAAGGGTTGAAAACTCAATTATGTGGAATTCTTGGAAATTCGAAAACAAGCATTGCAGTTGTAACCCACTGAATGACCAAAATGATCTGGTCTTCTCGGCGGTTTTCAGATGAACGTACCCACATTGTCACAGGTAAACAAAATTCAGGTAATAAATTCATCAAGGACCGTCTGTTATTACCTACTGTAGTTGTAAAAGTATATAAGGATGTACATTATCAATTATTTCAGTGTATTGTTTTCGTTTGAACATATTCTTTATAGGACGAAACTGCAGTAACGTTAGTTACAAATAAAAGTGGTATAAAACATAGGAAGTTTTAATTCTCATTTTTCATAATTCTATTCTATTCTTGAACCTAGAACCTCCTTTTCTGTTAATGTTATGAAACAATAGTAGATGGCGCAACAAATCAAGATGTAGATAAACATCAACCTGTTTCATACAAATCGTCTTGAATTGTAAGTTTGAACTCTATTGGGGCCACCTAAGCAGGAAAGGGGGTCATATCTCTATAAAAAACATGTCGAATCGGACACTCTTCTTGATATTCATCATCAAACATCAGACTTAGCCCGACACAGAAGATACTATTCAGCTTTTTTATATTTCGCCGACATTAAAAAGTCCCTCGGTAAGAAATCAAGCTCAGACGATGACCCGTCAATTTTTTCATGATATTTGCTTGGTAGAACTTGAATATTAGCTACTACATGACATGAGAAAATACAATTCTGAGGTGACCACAAAACACCACTTGCGCATTGAGTGTTAGAAAGACACTTGCTGACTGAAACAAATAACGAAATACGAATATAAAAGCACAATCTGATAATTTAGTATATATTTTTAAATTTGACAGTTAAATAAAAAAACTCGTGTAGATGTTATAGCCGAAACCTAATAAACTGGTTCGCGAATCTTGACATGTTAATTAAAGTTTGTTGCGATTTTTTCAACAATGTTATTGACCTCGAATCAAATCCTTGGGCTATATTTGTCCGTTATCAAGACTTCCTGTTCCAAGAACGGCACTAAGAAAAAATGTCGTTCGAAATAGACTTTTTATAATATCGTCCAACATTCATATCAAACTTTCCTATTGGTCCGAAATTGGAAAATGCATAGGATAGAGAAAACAGGTCAAATTCTCATCATCTACAGATTTGAATAAATTTGAATAAAATAATAACGACAAAATTTATTTTCCATGGTTTTTCGTTCATTCAAGTGTCTAGAAGGTATGTGATTTTTTTTCTTAGTAATGATATTTTCGCCTCTCAATTAAAATTATAAATATTAGTGATAGAGTTCCGCGAGGTGGGACATTTTTTTAGTAAATTTCCTCCACTTCAATGATATTTATTCAAATTTTGGATATCTTTGATATTTTTCGAGATATTTGCAAGAAACCAAACCCCCTTTTCTTTCACTAAATGTTTTTAACTTTTGCAACTTTTTCGACCCCCTTTTGAAATTTTTCAAAAAGTTGCTAGAGATCATTCCGAATCGAATGAGCCCTCGATCATAATTTTTGAAGTCCTTGGACAAAAGTTCCAAAAAAAGGATATTGTGACCCAGACTATATAACCAGCACGTAATCGAACTATTATGAAGAGGATCTAAGGTACCTGTTCGATATATTCATCAGACAGAAATAAATTTTAACTGTTATTCTAAATGTTTTTTTAGTCGATATTTGTCTATCGATACTGTTATTGTTCCCAGACAGTGATCTCATCATTCTTTCCAAATATATCACCTCCTTTTTTTAATGATGTGTCTGTCATTTGAAGGCAGATTAGGAATGAGGACTAAAGAAGTATTTCTAAATGTTGAAGTTGCTTCCAGCAAAAAAATCAGTTTTGAGGGTTTATGAACCTGTATGGTAAACTTACTTAGAGAACTTCGGTACCAGGCGTGTTTATACAAACACGCCGGAGGAAGCTATTGTATGGTAAAACACGTGTTGCTGTTTTATAAATTGTTCGGTGAAAATCACCAATACAGCATCACTTGAATATGTTGTGGAATGATCGAAAAAAGTCTGGAACATTAGTAAAAATCCCGGAACGTCATTGCGGAACGATCGATATGAAATGTTAGCTCTTTAATCCCCTATCCGTAGAAAAGGTTTTGGTTTTTTACTTGAAAGGTCTGCTGTTGAAGATATAGAGTCTGGAAATTTCTCCCTAGAGAAAGTTCTGAAACAGTCAGAATATTTGAGAGTATTTTAGAGAATTCCACGTTGTTCCAGAATATCCTGGAATATACTGGATTTTGTTGGAATGCTCATTAATCTGTTTAAAATCTGTTTAACATCTGTTAAAAATCTGTTTTTTCGATAACAAGTTGTCGCCCCCTTACGAACTGTCAAAAGTCGATAGGAAGTGAAAATCGAACGACCGGCCTTGCAGTTCAAAGCACCGATTCGCACAACGGTCGATTAACTGAGTGAAACAAACCATCCATGTCGACCCACCGGGCTACCGCTCCAATCTGGAACATTCCCAAAATCTGTTTGAGAAATCTGTTTGAAATCTGTTTTTTCCGTTAACCAGCTGTCGCACCCCTACGAACGACCACCCTCAGAAGTCGAAACTTGTGCGAGCTAAGGATTAACGAGCCTTTTAACCTTTAAACGTGTGATTCCTAACACGGGTTGGACGATAGCAGGTGAAAATCGATCGTTCAGACTAGGGCTTGAACCACCGACCAACACGGCAGTCAATTCGACTGAGTGAACAGAGCACCCACGTCGAACCGCCTGGCTACCGATCGACAATCCCAAACATCCAGAAACATCCCAAATGTTTGTGAAACGATCAAAGAAGTTATATGTTATGGTTACCTCGTCTACTCTCCATCCATGAAAAAGATTCTCATTTTCCTCTAAAAGCCGTGTATTTGGAGGTATGAGAGATAGCAATTTTTTAGAACAGTACGTACAGAATAATCGAGGGTACCAGAGAGCAATTCAAATCATTCCAGAACACTCTGGAACAATTAAGAATGTTGTAGAATGTTCGAAAATAGTATAGAACGTTTGGGAACATTTCAAAACATCCCAGGTTATTTTAAAACACTCCAGAACAGTCTTCAATTTTGTGGAGTATTCTGGAACATTGTAGAGCACTCGAAACATTTTTTGTATGTGTGGAGCTACCCATTGGAAGGGGTATATAAAGCAAGATTTGTCGACCTACCATAATTTGAAGTTTATTTTTTATTCCAACTACCACACAATCTCATATCAACTTCCTGAGCGGAGCCGGGTACCCCAGCTAGTAACTAATAATAATGACTTGGATAAAATTCCCTGAAATAAAAGTATCTTTCAATTTTGATTTTGAAATTGATGAGTACCTATCTATTCATTTACTACCTTATCGCATTGGTTTATCAGTCCGCTTGAAAGTACTTTACGCGCAATAGTTTCATTTTCGCAAAAATTACCGCAAAAATTTCCGTTAATCAGCTGTCACCCCCATACGAACGACAACTCTCAGAAGTTGAAAAACTTGTGCGAGCTAAGGACTAACGAGGTCTTACCTTTTAACGTGTGATTCCTAACACGGTTGCAGAATCATCCCCGCCTCAATCAGATAAATTCTCTCGAGAAAAATATCTGGTCAAGGAGGGAATCGAACCCACGTTCTTCTGATCGTGAGTCGGGCGCACTACCACCGCGGGCAATTCCACAACATAATAATTTGAATTGTACGGTGAAGAGGGCAACTATGATGTGCATTGAATGCTTAAGGTAACTAAGATGTTCATTTGATAATGATCAATATCGTTTCCATCTGAATAGCTTTACATTGACCACATTATACGGGTATGTGATCATTATTTTGAACATTGAAATGGGTGAAGTACACTTTTTTGTCGATCTTTAAAAGATGTGCAACAGCTAACAAATTTTGGGAATGGAAGGTTTTGGCTTTCTACTTCTCTATCTTTATACAAAAAATGCGGGAATGTTCCAAAGAAAGGAAAAATTGATTTCAAAATAATCTCTACATCTACTCAACTTTTATATACCTATGCTACATCCCCAAATTATGATTACTTGGAGCAAACTATATCATCTCTCTGTATCTGTAGAGGGTGAGTGTAGGCCACAGCGCTTAGGCCGCACATGTGACCCATTGTACATCCTCTCGAGGAATTGTCCTCCTAGGTCATCGTCCATCCTGTCCTTTCCAGGAAAGTGGACAGGTCACTAGAAGACATCTTTATCATATCGGCAGGTGTAGATCAAGACTCGCTGAACACACACTCTCTTATTGACGATAACTCAGGACACTCGCATAAGACATGACTGACAATTTCATCTTCCTGTTCACACATCCTGCATAGAGGTGTGTCCAGTAGCCCCATAGTATGGAGGTGTCTCCTTAGTTGACAGTGGCCAGTTAGAAATCCTACTATTAGGTGTAGGTTTTTCCTGGTCATCACCAGATATTTCTTCGGCGCCAGCTTCCCAGGGTCGCCCAGGGTGATCCTGGCAAGATTGCATCCTTTGATTTCATCCCATCTCTTCTGGGATTGACCATGTGAGTAACGTTTGACTAGTTCAGCAATTGTCGAAGTTATCAGACCGTAGGTGTCACTGGGTCCTAAAATTCTTAATCTAGCCGATTCCTTGGCTAAAAAGTCGGAAATGCGATTACCTTTACTCTTGGTGATTTCTTTTGTGACGCTGGTATTTTTTTCCGATTCCCCACTTAATCCTTAGGCTTAGTGAAATGGAGTAAACTCCACATCCTTAGCCTTCTTTGGTTTTTGAGCCGTCTGCATATATGCGCATATTATATCAATTCTTCATCAATAATACAATGTCGGTTTCTAAGAAAACAAGTTAGTAATGCTGCTAATTCATTCTTTATCTCGGGCGAGAAAATACAAATATATTTTGAATTTTACATCATATTCTACAAAGTCCTTGGAATTGCTATTCACCGTATACTTTGTTGAAATATGTTGTATTCTATCAAAAATTTCTTCACATATTTGTAATAATCAATTTCTACGAAACTTTGTCGGTTTATTAATTGAATAATGAATGAGACAAATAATATTAACAAAATCATGACCAATAAATCTATAAAATTCACGAAAGTTTTCAGAAATAGCAAAAGACTTTCTAACTACATTAAAAAATTCCTTTTTGGTGTTCAAAATTTGAAGGCACAGGAACTTTAGAAGTTAGCATTGGGGAACTGATAAAACCACGTTAAGAGACCGCGAATAGTGACATGGGTTGCCTATGCTGTGCTTTCGCATTTGAGTTCTGTATAATTAAAAGCTGACATGGCATCGTTAAATTGCCTCACTGAGAAGTTACGGTTGTTTTGCAAAACTCCGAATGAAACGTGACCGTACATGATATCATCTCACCTTGGTTTGTTCATATAGTCGAAGTTCCTGATTAGTCATTCATTTTTTCCAAATTCCAGGATATGTATTGTGGTGAACAGCATTATAATCATCATCTAAATTAAAATATTTCATTTTTTTTAATGAATGCCCAAGACTTCATAATTACACTCATTATAATTTTCTGTTTGTATCTATACCAGGAGGATATACAAATGAAGTTTCAGTGGAATCCCCGGAATCACAAATGTTCACTTCATATTGTCACTCTTGACGTACCCATGGCACCAACTTTTTGTTCTATTAATTGGGAACCCTCTGATTTCCGAGTCTTCGGAAATCAGATTATTCGACACCCAGTCGAATAATCTGATTCTTTGTACTGGTATGTACAGGTTCCCCACTGGATGTTTCCCAAATTATTCTAGGTATGATTTGGGTTGTCCACAAATTTTGCTTCCTGATATTCTCACATTCGCATGAAATATGAGGAGCCGGAGAGACCCACACCCCAAATCGGTAGGACCAATCAGCCTTACATCCTTTCTGCTGAAAGGACTTGAGAGGATACTGGAAGGACATATCAGGAGGGTAGCATTATATGCATCCCCAGTATGCTTATCAAACCGGCAAATCGACAGATTCAGCATTAAACAACCTCGTTGAGGAAATCTCCCAATCCCTTGACAACAAGAAGATTGCGGTTGCTGTATTTTTTGATATTGAAAGAGCATTTGACAATGCACCACCTAAATCTATAGAATTGTCTCTGGCTAGAAAGGGTATAGAATCGACCATAACTGGCTGGATCTATGCCATGCTAGTAAACAGAACTGCAACTACGACTCTTCAAGGCGAGGCTATCAGGTTTAGGGTCACCAGGGGCTGCCCTCAAGGTGGGGTACTATCTCCCCTTCTGTGGTCGCTCCTGGTGGATAGTCTGCTTGATGCCCTCGACAGAAGAAAAGTTGATCTGCAAGCTTATGCAGATGACCTTGTCATCCTGGCAAGGTCCACGTCGGGAAGGGTAGCTTGTAATATCCTCCAAAGCGCGTTGGACGTTGTTCACAGTTGGTGCCTGAGGGAGCAGATGTCTGTCGACCCCAGCAAAACTATGTTAATCCCCTTCACCAAGAGAAGGAAATTGGACGATCTAACGCCACTTTCCCTCAATGGTGTGGTCATTCCATTTGGAACGGAGGTGAAATATCTTGGCATTGTCTTCGATAAAAGACTCACCTGGAACGCTCACTTGAAAACAGTTTTACACAAAGCCAGACTGTCTCTATAGACATGTCGAAGGATTTGTGGTGAAACTTAGGGTTTAGGTCCCAAACAAATCCATTGGATTTATGTGATGATTGTCAGACCAATGATCACTTATGGTGCAGTTGCTTGGTGGCCGATGGCTTTACAGACGACCCAAGCGAAATTCTCTGGCTTACAGAGACAGGCTTGTCTGGCTATGGAGATCCTTCTAGATCTACCTCCTCTCCACATTTTTCTGGAAAGAGAGGCTACATGGACTGCATACAGACTCGTGCACATTGCCAAGTGCACAAATCAATTCAATGCAGAGTGCAACAGACTGTTGGTTGACTTTGGAAGTCACAGCATTCCGGAAATGACCTCTGACTTTATGCCTCCAACTGTCAACTACGAACTGCCTTATAAAGCACTATTCCCGAGTAGAGAGGACTGGATCCTGCGGGAGAAGGAAATATTAAGAGCAGATAGTTGTTGGTTCACAGATGGATCAAAAACACCTTCCGGTTCTGGTGCAGATGTTTTCAGTCGCAGACCCAGGGCAGAGTTATCTACCTGTCTAGGAACTTATGCGACTGTATTTCAAGCGGAAATTTACGCTATTGAATTGTGTGCGGAGAGATTGGATAAATCCAACCTCACTCACAGGTCAATAAAAATATTCTCGGACAGTCAAGCGGCGTTGGAAGCTCTTGGCTCCTATCGAGCAACGTCTAAATTAGTAGCAAACTGCCAAAAAAGACTCTCCTCGATAGGAAGACTAAACAGATTGTCTCTGGTCTGGATTCCTTGCCATACTGGCCTGGAAGGCAATGAAACTGCGGAATCTCTTGCAAAGGAGGGTGCTGCAAGCGGCTTCATTGGACCAGAACCTGTCATTGGCATCGCTTTGGGCTTTGCCAAACAAACATGAACACCTGGATGGCAAGAAGAGTTATGGACTTCTAGCAGAATCTTCCAGGATTGGCGCACTCCAAGGCGTTTATTCACCCTTCAAAGCTTGATTCCAAACAGTTGTTGGATTGTTGGACTACAGTAGGGATGAACAATGATGTCTAACAGGCCTTCTGTCATTTGAATCATCAATATAGAGACTTGGACTGTCGAAAGACAGTGTGTGTCACGTCTGTCTGGAAAATGATGAAACTGCAGAGCATATACTTTGTGCCTGCCCCGCTGGGGACCGAATCAGGTTCTTTGAGTTCGGCAGATCCGTACTCTCACCATCTGACCTGAAAGACCACTCACCATAAAACTTATCGGCTTCGTTAAGAAGCCAATAAATCCTTATGGGTCGCCGTGGAGGGTCGAATAGACACACTCACTTTAGACCTATCTACCTACCTACTCCTAGGCCAGTTTTGATGTAAGTTTGGAGTTATCAATGCCCCAATAATAACAATGTGAGGTAATTTTATGCCAACTGACAAATATTTCAATGACCATTTGGTTATCAAATGTGGAATCTGTGTATTTAAAATGAAAATTGGAAACTATGGTATAGCATTGAACTAGTCTACTTCATCCTTTGCAGAAGATAAATTAGATGGAGAAACGTGTGTCGAAAAGAATATTGCAGTTCTGGTGTTTGGTAAGAGTGCTTACTTTGGATGTGCATTCAGAGCTGGTTCAGAATCGTAAAAAAATCCTTATCTTGATGCATTGATAGAAACCCATGAACCCATATACTATTTCCGGACCGTCAAGAATTTTTAATGGATTTCAAATATATGCTTGAAATATTCATGCAAAGCCTCAACAAAATGAGCAAATCTATATTCTTATAGATAGCCAGGCTGCACTCGGATCACCGATGGGTGAAATAATCTTC
Source organism: Leptinotarsa decemlineata (assembly GCF_000500325.1). Classification (NCBI taxonomy): domain Eukaryota; kingdom Metazoa; phylum Arthropoda; class Insecta; order Coleoptera; family Chrysomelidae; genus Leptinotarsa; species Leptinotarsa decemlineata. The sequence continues at coordinate 152,726 of NW_019290041.1, read as the reverse complement.
TTGGAAGAGCTGAAGAAATTGATGTGAAGAAAAAGATTCACTTCACATTGGGTGCCAAGACACTCAGGTATGATGATTATTGTAGACACGGATCATTAGGTTCATATTTGGGATACCTGAACAAAATAGGGAGACCTTAGCTTCAGCCAATGTATCGAAAGGCCAGAGACAGCTTGTTATATTTTATGCGAATGTGAGGTAGGTAGATAGGTCTCAAGTGAGTGGATCTATTCGACGACTCTCCACTACAGCTCCCGGGTGTTTATTGTGTCTCACACCTATTCAACTCGATGAAATAAATTCAGCTTTTTAACGAAGCCGGTAGATACTATGCAAATTTTTTTATCTCTAGTTTGGAGAATCATATTTTGACCAGAAGCTTCTGCAGGAATTGCTCAAGGAAATATTGTTTCCTGATGCAGATTCTCCATCTGCTAGTGAAAGATAGATTCATAATATATTCTGCTCCTGAGGAGGTGGTATGTCGCTTCTTGGCTACACCACTTAGCCTCTCAGGTTTATTCAAGAGTACAACGACTGAAACGCTTCTGTTAGTGATCCAATGTTACAGGAAAGACAGTTGAAGTCGTTTTGTCAACCTCCATATGCTCTGTGAAATCAAGTCACTAGCCGTTTTCTCTTTTTCTTCCTCTCGATCCATTATCACAAAAAGGACAATTGTGATCTTTTAGTCGACGTCCATCTCGAATCATGTTCCATAAATGGACCATCACGAATAAATTCATTAACATCAATTGAAGTTAGAAATCACACTATTGAAATATCTTGATTGATAAAAATTCACAGTGGCTGAAAGCCAAGATGATTCCAAATATACATTCGTAGTGATGGTTATAATATAGCTGTTATAATTAATATAAAATTTAGAATTTCATTAAAATTTTTGTCAACAGATTAAAAACTTCAGCAGCGTGAAGAATTTGTTTTGTTTCAACAACAATTGTGACAGAAGAGTAATCCGCAGTTGGCCATGAGTATGGCTTTCAGCCTCACTCATGGTTAGCCTCCTACATAGATACATTTGGGAACCGGCGATTCTCTAAAATTCTAGAAGAACTGACTGAAAGCATGTCTCGTGAAACGATGGTACTCGTATCTCATTACTCAATCATGAAACAACAAAATGAAAACTTTTCCAGAAGTAGCCCTAATGGAGAATCTTACAAATATATTTTTTCTTAGAGAAAAAAAGGCAGCCAAGTGAATATTTTGATTGATGCAACTAGTTTTCCTTCATTTTCAATGTTTTAATATCAACACTTGTTCACAAGAAGGATCAAAAGTTTTAATAACTTCTAATTATTATATGCGAGCGCTTTCGATAGCAGACTGTGCTGTCATCTTCATGGCTTAACTCAAACCTAACGTTTTATCTTCTTGTTTGTTTTTCATACGATTAGATCGCCTTAGTGAATGTGTTATTGTAGTTGTATTGTTGAAGGTTGATTATTTAGGGCTTGGGCAGGTATTTGTCCTCTCCTTTCATCCGGATGTCTCATTAAATTTGCCTGTACTTGGATTACATTAGGTAATCCTTTATGTTGGTGTTTCCCTAGATTCAGTATTTCTAGGAATGTGTATTGTTTTGTGGAGTACATTGAATATTAGGTTTTGTTATGTTTTGATTTGTATTTGTTCCTCAAAAGTCATAATTCTAGGTTTTCTAACTGGAACCACAAATGTGCGGTTGGCTCCTGTTGTTGACTTCGTGCGTATTTGTTGTTTTTTACTTTTGGCAAAAAAATGCTACCCATTTTTGCACTTGGATCCACGGCGCTGATGAGGCCAATAACCAGAAACACGTGTGATTTATATCATACATACATAAAATAAAATAAATACAACAATAAAAATTAATTGGCGCTCCGGAGCGACTTCATTGATTCCAGTGGCGCATTTGCTTTTTCAGCTATATTGTGATGCAAATAACTCTCATTTAATGGTCAATGAAATGTCTACAGACAATACGACACCTGAATTACCCTAATGACTGTCAATGAGTAATAATTTATCCTAATTCTTTTTTAAATATTCAGCATGTTTATGAAACAGATTCTTCCAAACCCGGTAATGTTATTCTTAAACTAGTTAGCAAATTCAGCAACATTTATGATATTTTGAACCAGCTGAAAAGCGACTAATGAATGGGAAGTTACATGACATTGAATAAGTTGAACAAATAATCTTATTATAAATTTTTATTTTCGTTAAAATATCGAATACAATAATTTGTCACCTTCAACCTGGGTGTATGGCACAATGATAGGTAGATTAGGAACCCTTGTCATATGATGTCACAAAAGACTGAGAGTATTCAAGTTTTTTCCTCATAACGATATCTTAGTTCTGAACGAAATCTAATTTTACCGTCTCGAGAAAATGTTTTTATCAGTACACCATATTCTTAGAAGCTCTGTCAACTGGAGTATCAGTCACCTGTTGAGAGGAGATATTTTCCAAAAAGTTCAGGTGAGTTAACGTTTCTATAATAGTAACATTTTAAACTTGTAGGGAAACAGTTTTTCAATTGAGAATCGAATTGAAGAATCCAATTCTGTTGACAGAGAAATAACATGTGAGAAAATTTGTATTATGGTGCTACCAAATGAAAAATTCAAATTAGCTGCATACTTATATTGATTGCTGTGCACCACAGTGATGAATTTCAGAATAAATATTGAGGGCTCAGACAAAATATCTTCTTTCAAAAAAGTAGAACTATAAGCGTCCTTTAACACCGAGAGCTTCAACTCTCTCACTCCCGAAAGAGAGGAAGGCTCTTAGCGCCAAAATGCAACGAATCCAATGGAGCTTTCAGACGAAGAGCGTCTCCTACATCTCTAGCCGAGGAGCCACGCCTACTTCTCAAAATGTAAAAGGATGAGTCGGGACTTCCACAGGAGGAGTAAAAACGGCTCTCTCCAGTTGACGCTTCACACTATTCATCATGGCAGATTACGTTGTAGAGCAGTTAATTAGTGCTGTCTGCAACCGAACCGCTCTTTGGGATAAAAGTATCGATATTTATAAGGAGCGAAATGAAGTTGTAAAAAGTTGGGTGGAAGTCTGCAAGGTGCTCAACGTAGATTTCGCAACTTTATCCATCCTATTCTTGATCGTTGACGGTAGAGGAGGTATATAGCAACAGCTCACGTGCGATCCATTCTGCGACTGACTTCATGGAGCCAGGAACTAAAAAGGCTCCCGGTGTGAATGGGCGGTAGGTAGGAGTATCAAACAATTAAAACCCTTGAGAACTGTTTGGCATATCACCAAGACATGATATTGAAGCCAATAAAAAAAGTGAAATTTATCTAAACAGTTTCTCAATTACTTTATTGAATAGCCAGCATAATTGTTACTGCTTTTTTAAAAGACCACGCAGGTGAGACTTTCATCTGGGGGTAAATTTCTTAATGAATAAACGCCGTTCAATTGTCATATAAAAATATATGTTTAAAATATGTTTTTTCCGTTAACCAGCTATCGCACCCCTACAAGCCACAATAAACCCTTATGGGTTGTGGTGGAGGGTCGAATAGACCCACTACCTTTAGACCTACGAACGACAACCCTCAGAAGTCGAAACTTGCGCGAGCTGAGGACTAACGAGGTCTTGCCTTTTAACGTTTGATTCAGTAACATGGACTTCGATTCATTCAACATAAGCTTCATCACTTGAACATAAGGCATTGAATTTGTCTTCTGTTATATGTATTTTGATGGAGTATCTCTAACATAGTTACATTAGGATAAATATTCCGTATTTTTGGAACTGAACGATAACGAAGGCTCATTGTTACATTCATTGGAATTGATATTCCATTTTATTTGATCATCAAACTGCAGTCTTTCATAGTTCACTCAGACTTACGTTATTTGGTAAACTGAATAACGAGTCAAACGAAAGGAATATGAAAATAAAAAAGTGTGGAAAGCTAGGCCAAACCTATTTTCAACACTGAAATTTCTTAACGTGAAAGTGCACAAAATCATTTTCATAACAAAAAACGTTGCATGCATTATTGCATAATTGTTGGAGGTCATATCTGATAACGTTGCGAATCTCAGATTATCAAAATATGAAAATACGTTTTATTTCATTAATCAATATAATATTACAACAAATTCACTTCATTAATCTTATTGGCTGATTCTGTCTATCTTTTCACCATCAATTTCAAACTACTCTGATTTTTGTTAGTTCACCATGTTGGTACTGCGGTATTGGTGCTCATTAGCTTTGTGTTAAACGACAATGAAAACGTGTTTTTTTCTCACTAACAAAACTATACCTTCCACACCTAAAATAAATCTGACCATGCGCTAAATTTGTTTATTTATTTATTTTACGTGACCTTAACTGAGAGTAGGTGAACTTGACATGAAGATAACCTCATTGCATCTCGTATGTGCAATTTTTTACACTATAGCATCGTCATAAAGAGCAGTTGTACAACAAATCTCCTCTAAGTGACTTTTTGAAAACAATAAGTAAAAGTTCATCGGTGAAAATCGTAGTTCATCGGAGATTATAATATTCACCTGTTGGGTATAAGGCGGTCCAAACTGTGTAGGATCAGAAGAAATTGAAAGATCTTTGAGAAACATGTTGCGATTTTGTTTCGCCTTGACTGTGAGTATTGCCGGAGGAGCTTTAGCGGTCTACCCAGGTGAGTTAATACTAATGTTAAATAACATCTTCGAAAGTAATCTGGCATTGATAAATAATAAATCATCAATTGGTATTTCTTTGACAGCATGATAAATACTTTATGGGCGATGAACCACTAATAAAAATATTATTCAAATGTTTGGTTAATTAGACCTTGAAACTATTTGAAATCATTTTGTCATCGTCAATGAGAATATTGTTCAAATTTAATTTACTGGAAATGAAGTAGATTCCAATAATACACTAATAGTAATAATAGTACACATCAGACGAAGATCCACTAGGAATATTTATTGTACAGTTATTTTCAAAGTTTCATATTAGAATACAACAATACATCCTTCTTAATCTACCTACTTATATGTTACGAAATGAACATCTGGCATTTGGGTACCGCCTCATGTTCTCATTTAAAATTTTGTGTACTGAATGTCGAAATCAAAATAATATGACCGAGTAACATGACAATTATACCGGGCCACAAAAACATAATATAAACTCATGTAACGTAATTGACGTACGAAGTAAAAAATAATAACCTTTGAGGACAGTATACAGGGCACCAATTATGATAGGTGGAGTTGTAACCTATGACGTGAAATGAAACCAAAAAAAAACACTTTTCCCACACCGGAACGAAAACACTTCGGTCTTCAGTGTTTATCTCAGAGTTAATACAATTTTATAGAGCTTTCTTTCTACTTTTGATGATACTCTGATTTTCAATTTTTGAGCAACATTTTCCGAAAACTCTTCTAATTTCATTTCATTTCATTCTTACTCCACCAGAAATAACTCAAATATTTTTATGCGAAAGCAAAGAAGCATGCTTCAATGCTTTATTAATTTTTCTGACGCTTTGGTAAATTTCACAAGGTACCTAATGAAATGAAAAATAGTTCATCAATCACAGTACACTTCTCAAGAAAGCAATTAGAGAGTATGTACAGAGTGGACCAAATTAGACATTCTTTGAAGGAAACTCGTGTTTTCAAACTAGATAGATAAAAACTGACGGCTGTATCTCAGGGTCAAATTTTATGACAAACTCAATGGTGACAACCACATATCGATATTAATTATTGTTTCTGAGTTACAGCATGTTTTTCGAAAATGTGCATTTTCGAAAAATTGCTGTAACTTTTTTCCTATCAAAAATTTTTTGTTGTTATGGAAACATTTCCACAGCACTTCTTTATATAGAACTTAAAGATGTGAAAAATTTATTTTTTCAATAGTTATTGAAGGAAAACATTTTTTAAATAAGACACCCTGTATATTCCTGTATATTTCAATAATGTAGCACACCAATATGTCGCTGGAATTGCGAAGGCTGCTTCTGAAAAGTTTGGAACACTGTTCCGAACCAGAAAACTGTACACACCTCAGCAACTTTTGATGCTTTATAAAGCTCAGATCAGACCTTCCTTGGAGTATTGTACTCATGTATGGGGCCCCGCCCCCAAACCTATCCTGAAACTGCTGGATTCCATCCAAGAAAAAGCCATCCGTTGATTGGAGACGCGAACATCACTTGCAATCTTGATGGTCTGAAACATCGAAGAAAGGTTGGAGATTTGTCTCCCTTCTATGGATACTTTCACGGCAAGTGTTCAAGAGACTTGGCACATTTGATTCCATCAAGAGCGGAACATATCAGAAATACGCGACGAACTGTGGCTGCTCATCGGTTTGAGTTTCAACTCAGTACACCTCGAACTTCACTGTTTAAGAACTATTCCATTTGGAGAACGGCCGTTTATGTGGAATAAACTTCCTGAGAACGTTTTTCCAAATGGATTCGATCTCCACTGATTCAAATTCAATGTGAATCACTACTTTCGCACAGGCACCGCTCTAAGAGCGCCTTAATGATTTTCCTGTAGTGCTTGTGTTTTGTCCTTAAAAAAAGAAATTGTTCTAGGTGGTGAGATAATTAAAGTTATTGAAGCAGCAGTGTTTCAAAATTTCGTCATTCTAAAACTATGACTTGTAATCTTGGTAATATGTTGTTGTTCAAAATTCTCCAAGTTCATATTCCGATATATTTTCATTTTTTCAAGTATGAAAAATACTATTGAATAATTCGTCAGTCGAAAAATTGCATCAGATATTTGAGTTTTTCTTTTGGTATTGTTATCAGACTCAAAAATTGTTATTTTCCCATCGCCATAATCCACAATCTACCGTATAAAGGGAGAGTTCTTAACATATTTTGAGTGAAGGCTGGGAAACAACTTGCAACTTTCTCTTTGAAACTCCAGATCTGAATGTTTTCTTGTTCTGTTTCACTGTGCTGAAGATCGAATACGTTATAAACGTTTACAAAACGTCTTCGGTCTATCTTGTCGTGAGTACAAGCTGCTCTGTAAATAGTTTTAGTATAAGTAGCTTTTCAGATTGAATAATTGTTCTTGTGTAACTGAATAAATTGAAGTCTTTGTGTCTAGCAGATTTTCTTTTTAGTTACTATATCTGTCTGATTCATCTATAGGTGTACCACTGATAGGAGGAAAACTCAACAAACCTAACAAAGAATAGAATTCACTTCATTACTTCACTTAGGGTAAAGACATAATTAGAACTGATATCTTATATATTATTATTGCCGACAATATTCTGTATAATTTGTGAATAATGACAGACTGGTTTCTGATTTCATAGCTGAAGGGTTTTCTACAGTACTATACTATCATGAAAATTCAAGTATTCATTCCATTATCAAAGTTAGGGTATAGTTGAATCTATTCTCCTAATAAAATTATGTAACAACATCATGTCTTCGGACACTGGCGTTGGAATTCGTTAGGGTGGTACGCCTTGCTTGTAGCAACTAAATGGGAGCTTATCCTACGCACGAAGGATAAGGGTACCTGAGCCTTATCGGATATCACCAACCGATCATCTGGGATACCAGGCGACCTCTCAGAGTGTTTAAGCCTTGCATCCATGCAGAGGGAGTGAACACTCTTTTCCTTCATACTTGTGAGAAACTCAATGGACTACAGCTACAAACTCTTCGAGCTATAAATTCTTCGAGCGACTCCTCTAACTCGCAATGAGAGTGAAGTAGTCCTTACAAAGAACCTTGGAAGTATAGGAAAAAAATCATGGGATTAGGAGATTCGCAGTAAGTCTCAAAACAGATCCTCAGAACACCAATAACATGTATATGATTTACGACAAACGGATGATTATACCGTCGTTGAGCAACTTGTGTACCAACTTTGAAGGCGGTTAAATTTAAGACGATCAACGAGAGAACAACCTACCTATATACGTGATAGGTTGTTACAGTTTGTAGACTTCAACTTTTTCAGTAGGCTTTTCAAATAGGCTTTGGATGATGCATCGATAAAACAGAATGCAAATCTTTACTGGTAGCTGATTCAAGCAGAGAAGACGCTCTTCAATTTTCAACACATTCGCAATGAAGTATGAGAATTATGAAAATGGGAAATGTTAATCTGTTTCATAGAAATCGGAAAAAATGCAGAAGCAGCAAGCAATTTGTATCACCAGAGAAAAGACAACCTTTTAGAGACATTTTCGCAAGATTGCGACCCAACCTAATTTATGGTGGTCATTTCGAAAAGAAAAGGTCAAACTTATATGAATCAAATAGGGAGGAGTTGGAAGAAATAATCGTCTCAGGAGCTGTTGTGAATAATCACAAAACGTCAACGCGAAATTTGAAAATATCAACAGGTCTACCAAGAACTAACGTGAGCAGAATTTTGAAAAAACACGAATTCAAGCCATACAGGATCAGAAGAGTTCATCAACGCCGCATGGCTTTTTGCCAGTAGTTCTATTGAAATATGCAGGAATCTGCATATTTAAATAGAGATAATAATTATTGAATACTCACAATAAATGCCATTTATGACGCGTTTCACCATACGGTAGCTTCATCAGTTACTGACATATCAAACTATTCTACAATGTCTTTCAACAGTAGTAATGACAAAATTTATTAGATAAATGACTGAATCCCGTTAAATAGCTAGATTTCTATTCACTAGAGCTCATACCGGTAGGAACATTCAATCACTTGAACAAAATCAAATCCTGTTCGTTTTATGGAATATCCCTGAATATATATTAGGATGAAACGAGGTTTTACTGACTTATGTATATATAGTAAGTACTATATTTGGTAGTTTTATTAAAATTCAATTTCCCTCCAATGAAGCATAATCGTAAATATACCATTTTTATGGGGAAGTGTCTAAAAAGCGCTTTCTTCAGTGTGATTTATTTTCAGAATAACTCCGAAAAAAATGTGGAAATTGATCTGTTGCAACTGCAATCATCTTTCCTTCTACTTTTTTGACAATAATATCCATTTTTGATTACAAAAGTTTCTCTGTTTCATTAGTTAAGTTCAACTGATCTTAACGTTTGCGATCACCAAAATATAACAGAATCTTTTTTCTGCTCAATTTTAGTAAACAGGCTGAGTTGTAGTAAAATTTGGAAATGTAGATTCGTCATATTCTATAAAAACAAAATCTATGGAAATTTCATTGACAAGATTCTTTAAAATAACACATAGTCAGGCAGTGGGACATTTCTCCTGGCCTATTTTTATATCATTACTCCAACACTGATCAAATTTAGTTGACATCAGCATATAAATCGATGGTTATCGGTCTCCCTTTGTCTTACAGGTATCTTATACAAGTAGAAATTTCGAGTACCACAATCATAATACTTCTCATACACTATAGCCAACATTTCTCAGTGCTCAGCACTTTTGTCTTATGAATATTTTTCAAGTTGATAAATACTTCAAGTACCTATGTATGTAAATATTGCGTCAGGCTCTGCCAGTTTCATTTATTTGTTATAAGACAAATTCAGCAAAATCGGATATGAGCTCATATCAGAACTTAATCGTTTTCTGTTTCTGGTGTAATTAAAACAAGTTTTTTTTCCATAATTGCAGTCATTAATTTTTCTGATTGACTTGGCCCTTGCTTAATGAATATCCATAGTAATTTCACAAACTACACCTAACGATTTGATCTTCACAAATTTTATTTTCAAAAATATCACGACTACCCAGAATACGAAAAAGCTACAGTGCTAGCGAAACTTCAGCAAAGAATCCTGCACTGACACCTGTCGGATATAATCCAACGCCCTTCGTGGTATTGGTCAGGGGAGTAGTAGTTTTCTGATAGGTGTCAGTCCATTAACCTACATTGTAGGGAGTTGAAACTGGCCTGAACAAACTGTTCCTAGTTCTTCTTATAGAACTATTTGTTGCAGTTACAGAGAGAATTGCTCCTCTGACACAGTACCATTTTAAAATATTTATATAAATGGGTAATTATTATTCCTTTACTCCCATTGAGTATACGTCAGTTGGAGCGATACGATAAGCGATGCAACAGGCGATTCGATAAGCAACCCGATCCTGATTTGACACATATCACTCATAATCGGGCATACATAATGGAAGCAACTAATCAAGTGCGCACTGGATCGATCGCGATACTACACCGATAATTATCGGAGTCGCATTGGTGTGGGGGACACAGGTTCCGGATCGCTTGAGCGAAAGAAAGGCGCAATATCGTTCGACACGTTCATGTCGGGTCATCAAGAAGACGTGCAATCTTCTATTTCCTTCGTGAAATTGGTGGAGCAGAACCTGTGCTTCTTCAGTCCCCTTGACATCAATCTCAGTAAAACATGGTCACTATTTGAGCTCATTCTATGAATCTCTCTGAATTTCTGTTCATGTTGAGAGACCTCACGGAAAACAACTGCCGAACTGTGTTTAATATTGAACATTCAATGGGTGTACCCAGTATTTTCTAGATTCCCGTTTCCTCTGTTGCAAGTAAAGGTAAGCAAAAACAACGTCCTCCTCTGAGGAGCTCATAACTACTGATGAAAACATCTGCTCCGTTTTGCTATCGTATAGTCTATCGGGTCACTCCAGTGTGCACTGGAGTGTTGCGAGGATAAAAGTTGCATTGGGCGATAAAAGATTTCTCATATTGCATCGCTTATTGTATGGTTCCAGTGTGAACCACACCTAATATATGCCTGCAATATTTTTCTTGTTTTTACCGAAAGTGCATACTTTTGTCAAAAGCATATGTCAACTCTTATCGGCGTGACTGTTTTTCTCAATCATAAAATTCATTTCACCAAATTATATCTAGGGGCATGTGCCCCTGTGCCCCCCATCAGATCCGTCACTGGTGCAGAATATTTCAGAGTATTCGATAGCATTCCGTAACATTATAGATCATCCCGGAATATTCTGAAATGCCAGAACATGTCCATTCCTGGAGAAGGTTTCAGTTTTGTTCAACAATCATTTCCCATAATTATTAAAGATTTCAAAAATGAACCTAATGTTGAACATAGCCCTAAAGAAAATTTCACCAATATATAAGAATAAGATGACACCTCATTAATCTTTGACTCGCTCAAGTTTAGACTTCTTAGGCGACAGTTGGTTATCGACAAACACATTTCAAATACACACACATATTTCAAACCCATTGAACCTTGTAGTTTTGTACTTTTCTTATATGTCTTGAGTGTCAGACTCCCTGTTTGAGAAACAGTCTAAACCACGAGCTAGGATAATTTCATTACCATAAGTATTTTCATGTTAAAAATAAATAAACTATCTTACAAAGATATTACATTCAAGCTCACATAAAGTAAATACCATAGCTTAAATGTGACTTTATCAGTGCAAAACATATTTTTCTTTACATAAATATTCAGTTGTTACGAGGTACCCCCAAAAAATATCAGTCAATAATTTTAGTATTGGAACTGATTACTGAAATAGAGTATCACATCACTCTAACCTTTAGTCTATCTGTACTGATATTGTCATCAAACTATGTAAAATTTTTCTTATGCCACAGCATTGACGTATCATCTCTGTGAACTTAGAACTGAATACAGTCAATAATATATAGCAAGAAGTTAAAAGGGCCCAGAACTGAACTTTGGGGAACAGTGTATAGTCTTCGGATTTCAACCCGGGCCATTATTAAATTTTTTAAATTAACTAAAGGAACAATGTGTTCAGGCTAGTCTCGACTTACCTACACGGAAGGTTAATGGTAGTATAGGTAAGTCAAGACTGACCCGCAGAAATTGTTCTTTTAGTTAATTTATTTCACAGCCATTCTTCAAGTATGCCCACTGAATATATGTGAAGGATAGAATTTTAATTTACTTGATACATTATAAAAAACAATGGGTAAAATTCAGCAATCTCTATTGGCAGTATGTTTCTATAATAATGACAATAATAATGATAATATAATATATGTTCATTTCCCAACAGAAAATATAAATGAAGGACAATATAAATTTGAAGAAATACACATGACATGAATCAATTGTACAGAATAATTATTGGAAATATGAGATATAATAAATGTAGAAACAGAAGCAGTAGAAATCAGATATGAAATAATGAAAAGAGAAAAAACATTCAGTAAACTATAAATTCGAACAATTTACAAAATGGACCACAATATAAATCGAAATCGTTGCAAATATAATTGAAATTACAACACACTGTATGAATAGGAGAACTGTATGAAACATTTTTGTGAGAATTTACTCAGTAAAATGTAGGATTTGCACGAGTAAAGTTTTTCAGTAAGTATGACGATTCAACTGAGTCCTGCATCAAGTTATGAAGATATATTTTTCTCGAGTTAATTAGGTACGTCTCACCTCTAAACACTCAACACCAAAGCAATTCAGTAAATGCTCCTGATCTACACTTCTAGGTGAATAGCTGCCATCACAGCAAAAAACTACAAATTTTAAAAAGTTCCTCTGAATATTTTCTACCTTGTGAGTTAATATGTGTATTATAATGTGGAATCCATACTGTAGCACCTTTGAAAATGCTTTTCAATATCTTATTATAAAATAATAATAAATTTAGTGTACCCTCTAAGGCAATGTCATCAATATTTAAGGAAAAATGTAGCTAAGTGTCAAACGAAATCTTTAATTTTTTCATATTTTTTCAAACATATTGTCAATTTGGTAAACATAAAGAACGGTGTTATTTCATCGAGTGAAAATAAATTTTTCTACATTCAGGTCTAACATATTGTTCTTGTACCAGTAAATATTTTTTTTCCAAATCACTTTGCAGTGATTTGAATAATTTCAAGAAATAACTTCAAGTTGTCAGCAAAAAGTAACTTTTCACAAATACTTATTTGTCAATCTACTGTCAATAATTCAGATCAAAATTCTCAGATGATTGAATTTTGTTGTTTTTTCTACATTTATTCGCTTCCCAAATTCTCAACTGCATTCCGGCGGTTTTATGTTTAACAACTCCGTATACCATAAATTCAACCGCGGATGTATTGAAACAGAATACTTTTTGATAATGTGATAGAATTGTTTCTTTGAGAAGAACGCTCCTAATAATTGGCCATTATATTACCCCAACGAACTGAAAACCCACCACAATATTGTGGAAAGGCAAAATCTCTTATGATAACTACTTTGTACTGTTCGTTATACAATAACTCGTAGTTTGTGAACTTTGAAAATTAAACTGGAATTAAGTTGAAAAACATGTTTTCTGTCAGGTCCGCACGTATTTTGTTTCCTTTGAATTGGTGGTCTTAATTTCAAAACTAGTTTGTGCCAAAATCGAGAATGAAGTCTCGAGCTGGGAGTTCCGGTGTAATTATTTAAGTTTATATTTCGTTCTTCGACAACTCTTTCGAACATGACTTTTTCATTTTCATGCTAATCACTGACAAAAATCGTTAACTCTTCCACTTCGTTCATCTTTATTTTGGCGAGTTTGAAGAAACAGATATATAGTGCTGCTTTCCACTCTTAACACCTCACATAAAATAGTACTAAAATGTTATAATAATGATGATGTTGAAAACAATAACTATATCCTTCGGAATCAGTTGAAACGGATGAAATCCAGAAATGTACTTTTCAAACTCCCGATAATTTATACATATAAAAAGGTCTATCCTGAGTATAATAGTGAAATACACAGAATCTGATTACACTTTTACCAAACACCAGAGCTGAAATACTCTACTCAACGCGTGATTCACCAACCAAGTTGGCGTTTTCAGAAGATGAAGGTTTCTTCTGTTGTTTGGGAAAAGTGGTGGTTTTAGATGTATTACGCTGGAGGTTCCAGTTTTACCATTTTTATGAGTAGTAAGCAGTTATGGTAGGTAGTTGACTGCCCAAATCATAAACAACGACGTGTGTTCGCTGAATGGGCTTTGGAGCAGTTGGTAACTGATCCTAATTTTCATCGAAGAAACATCTTCAGCGATTATGCCAATTTCTGGATGAATGGGTACGTGAACAAACAGAATTGACGAATTTGGAACGATACAAATCCGCATGAGATTCAAAAGCGTCCAATGCATCTGGAAAAGTCACTGTTTGGCATGGATTTTGGGCTGGCGGTGTCATCGGTCCATATTTCTTTGAGAACAATGTTGGCCAGGCCATCACTGTCAACGGCAAGCACTATAAGGTGATGATTACCATATTCATTCCACCTGAATTGGATGATCTGGACATCAACGACATGTGGTTTCAACAGGACGGCGCTGTGTGCCACTTATTATACTCATGCTAAAATGGATATTTTGCACGAGCAATTTGATGGCATGGTCACTTCATGTGGAGGAGATGTGAACTGGCCACCGATATCGTGAGATTTGGCCCCGTTAGACTTTTTCTTGGTGTGTTTTCTGAAGTCTCTGCTAACATGTACCGAATTGTTTTCTGAAGAGGCCTTCAATAATACATACTTGCCATATATGAGTGTATATTTGGATTTTCTCATTTTGAAATTGTGATAACTCGAGAACATTACTTCCTAAGAATAAAAGTATTGAAACCAGAAAAGGTTTTTACGTTCTACCAACATTCTCTGGACTATTTTTTCGGTAGCTCTCACCATTCAAGAGATATAGGCAAAAATTAAAAGTTTACAACCTCTGACCTCGAATAGAAAACAACCTAGAAGTGGAATAGTTGAAGAATTTGACGTTTCACTTATATGATCCCCTTCTCTGCATGGTCCGTGACCATGAGCGAGCAGGAATTGGAGCATTTCTCTTTAGGGCAGCTGCCCGAGCAGCTGATGAACTCGGTATAGTTTCCGACACTGAACGAAATGACCACAACTCTGTCACCGAGTTGGAACCTGTTCAGCAAAAAGCTCAGATAAAAGCCGCAGAGATCACTTTACTTCTGCGGAAACACAAGGCTGAGCCAATGCATGGGGTCTTCTTCAATAACATTGGAGACCTTGGCTTATCAAAGCGCCTGACGTTCGCTTTTCTCAGGTCGAGTGGGCTGAAGTCGGAAACTGAGGGGTTCATCATGGCTTGCCAGGATGGTGTCTTCAACACCTCAGTCTACCGCAGTCGCATGATGGGTATAGAGGTTCCTGACACAAGGTGTAGGGCCTGCCGCGAGGCGCCCGAGACCCTAATGCACTTGCTATCAACATGTCCAGCATATACGGTCTCGGCCTATATCAAGATTTTCTCTTCGAACTCCGCAGACTCTATCCAGATCACGCTGCCAAGATGGTTGTTTTGATTATTGGAGTCCTAGGTGGAATGATGTCGTCTCTACTCTCGAATCTCAAAATCAAACCAACTTGCCGCACTAAGGCAGAAATCTTAGCCGCACAGATGCAGAAGGCTGTCATTCTTGACTCACTGCTCTTGCTCAGGGCACATGATTCTCGGACCCAGTGATCACTTATCCCACGGTGTGGGGGATTGGTCATTTGTTGATAATGCTGCCGCGCCCTCCCGATGTATCGGGGCTTCGGGGGATATGGCCTGATCAGCGCAGAATACGGTGAAAAAAAATAGTCTTCATTACTACAACCACACAAAAAAACAATATTAAGTTCTAACTACATATATAAAGTTATCGTACAAGGCGAAGTTAAATTTTCGCAGCTATGCAAATAACTGCTAAATTGTTCTTCCACTCAACCTAACCTTTCACTTAACATTCTCAAATGGAGGCAAAGATATCGTTTTAAATGTTTTTGCTGTCCCGAAAGTCGAAATGTTCATGGTATAATAGTTGTTTTTCAGGGAAATCATAATTTTTCAATCGATCCGCTGCTGTGTAATAAAAGGCAAACTCATAAGTTCACCCCGAAAAGTAATATAAACTACCGAAGAGTCCTTGTTAGTTGGTATTTTCAGATAGGTTGTTTTTGTTTCTTATTTTTTCAGGGTTATATCCTTTCACGAACTGAAAAATAAATGAGGTAAATCAATATTGAATATGCTGAAGTGTAATAAAGGGCGAACGAAAATAAATATAGGATAAGGAAAATAACTTTTACCTAATTTTTACTCAAATTATCATTTGTTACGATTGGCTTCGGTTTGTCAAAACATTCTCCAGTAAACTATGGTTCGCCGAACTGAAACGTTCACCCCCAAAAGTTATTGCGCAGAATGAACCACTGAAAAGTTGAAATAGTCAGTAGATAACTTGTTGTTTTCTTGAATTTTGCCTACAAAATGAATAATAAAAAAACTTTTATAATACATTTTGCTTATGAAAAGAATAATAAAGAAACAGTGGTAGGTCGGTAGCCAAGCGGTTCGGCGTGGGTGCTTTGTTCACTCACTCGAATTGACTGCCGTGTTGGTCGGTGGTTCAAGCCCTAGTCTGAACGATCGATCTTCACTTGCTATCGTTCAACCCGTGTTAGGAATCACACGTTAAAAGGTAAGACCTCGTTAATCCTTAGCTCGCACAAGCTTAGACTTCTGAGGGTTGTCGTTCACAGGGGTGCGACAGCTGGTTAACGGAAAAACAGAAACAGATACAGAACAGATACTTAACTCCTTTCAGATTTTTTTTCAAGGACAAAACACAAGCACTACAGGATTATCCTTGAGACGCTCTAAGAGTGGTGCCAATGCGAAAGTAGTAACTCACGTTGGATTCGAATCGCTGGAGAATAAACTCATTCGGAAAAACTTTCTTAGAAAGATAAGCAGCCACAATCCATCGCGTATTTCTGATATGTACCGCTCTTGGTGGATTAAAATGTGGCAACTCACTGGAACACCTCCCGTGAAAGTATATATAAAAGAGAGACAAATCTCCAACGTTTTTTCAATGTTTCAGACTATGACCAAGCTTTTGAGAAGCAGCCTTTGCAATTCTAGCGACATGATGGTGTCCATTTTAACCTCCAACAAACTCATCGAAGCAGAAAGCGGAATTGTTTGTCCCAACATTATTATATCCAGTTCGGAGACATTTATTTTTTTAGAGAAAACCCGATGTCTGGGTTTTTGTGGCATTGAACCTGGTTACTTTCACCCCAATTCGAAATTACCTCTAGACCCTCATTAAGATATGCAACCTCCTGCTGCCGGTGAAGATGTGCCTCCGTAGCCGACGTCTTGGAATCCAAATGGAATGACGAAACAAGTGTGCTGTCGTCAGCAAAGCAATATATTGGATTCATGGTTGATATACAATAAAAAGAGGGTTAGAGACAATATGGATCCCTGGAAAACACCAGCGTTGATGGTGAAAGTATTCGACTGCCACTTGCAGGGAACGTTCTTTCAGGAAGCTGGAGAGCCATACACAAAAATGATCTGATAAACCATAGCATAGCAGTTTGGCCAGCAAACCCTCAGGCCACACACGGTCGAATGTTTGAGAAATATCAAACGCAACAGCTCTTGACTCTCCATGTTTCTCGATTGCGTTATTCCAAATATAGATGACATACAATAGAAGGTCGCATGTTGGTCTTTGTTTCCGAAAGTATATTGATGATCACTCACGATGTTAAAGCTTTCCAAATATTCAAGGATATGGTGGTTTACAGCTTTCTCCATGATTTTTCATTTCACTGATACCAAAGCGACTGATCTATAGTGATTTGGAAAATTTTTTTGCGCTTTTTGGTAATAGGCTGAACGCAAGCAATCTTCCAACAAGAAGGAAAAGTTGAATGGTACTGGCCGATACATGATGAAAATCCATTTTGAAACCCATTTTCACTATAGTGAATATCATACAATAAACGGTATTGATGAGTTTCAAGAAGGAAAAACCCCTTCCGAGTTCTTTTGCGCACTTTTTGAGTACTAAGATTGGCACTTCATCAGGACCAGCCTAGATCAGATATTAGGTGGTATCGATTTTAAATAAAATAAGTACTTCCTAACAATCATAAAAAAAATCCCTTTTGCATTGACAATGACGGATATATTTCATAGTTCTAAAAATTTCTTCGATCTCAGAAATGTAGAATACTGATGATACAACCTTCTAATGTTATTGAAGAGTCAAAAAAGTATCGTACTCACATTTTTTCAATTCGATAGGATATGTTTATGCAATAAAGTCAATAATTCAAGATATTCATTGTGTTGAATATTCTTCTGAAGCGCTGAGTATCGAAAAATCAATATTGTTGTTGTTATGATAGGCGCCACTAAGCATGTTTGTTTATAGGATTTTTTATCGACAAACTGCATCAAGGCCAACATAACGATCACTAAGGAAATAGGTAATCAAAGTATATTCACGTATTTATGTATGATAATTAATCTTAAATATTTGGGGTAGACTAAATATTTCAATAGAGAAAATGAGTGTACTTCATCCCATGTTTTAGTGGGCTAGTTTTCAAGGTCGAAAATATTTTAGGGAAAACTAAGAAATCAATTTTGCAAGACTGTACCACATCGTAGATGGAAAATGCCTACCGATATATGCATCAGCTCACAACATTATTGCAACATAATCATATTTTTTTAAAGAATTATTTTGAACACTTCACCTATAAGTTTTTTCTTGAGAAAATGGAAATAAAGTAATTCGGTCCAGAATAACATTATGAGATTAAATTATATAAGTTCTAGCCTTATTCGTTCACTCTGCATGACAGTAACAATGTTGTAGTATAATATCCAGTTGTACAACACCAAAGACTCAAGAAAGTTTCTTCACAATTAAAGAAAAGGTAAAGATCAGAAAAATATGTACTTCTAGCCGAGTTGGACTCATTTGCCTATGCGATAATGAGGTGATTTGTTTCACTTTTTCTCAAATAAACTACGTATTCGTCTGATGTCATCCTACAACTCTAAAAATGAATTTTAATGAAACAAACCTAACAGAAAGAGAGCTAGAGGATTATCAAATTTCTGGGTCTTTCTCAAAGACTTATCTCTGAAGAGGGTAGGAAACGGTTTATCTATCAAAATCGGGTTCCTCGTGGTTTGATTAGGCAAAAACTAGAATTTCCAGGGCTAATTTACAAGATAGCCGGAATGTTATTTCCACTCAATTCAAGAAGGGCAATTATCAACTTCAACAGGAAGAAAAATTCAAATCCAAAACTGGGTCGAACTGAGGCCTTCTGTTTAAAGAGAATCGTGCTTGGTTTGACCAATCGAATCGAAGTCACATAAATCATAGGAGAAATGAAAAGTAAGAGATTCAAAATTCCACATGAACTGGGAGCTGGCAACTAACAATACACAAAAGTGTTCGAATGATGTCCTGTAGAAGTTGTGACTACATTTGAATTTATTCCAATAATAAACAGAAGATAATATTACGAAACTTAGTTAGATGAAAGGATAATTCTAGTGTTACAGATAGATCCTGAAAACACAATAACAATACAATATTACTTCTAAGAAAACAGGAAATTCATAAATATGTTAATTATTGACATTTTATGAAAACAAGTTCAATAATGGTGAATGAATCATTTCTTGTTGGTCGTTTGAAAGAAAATCTGAATGTTGGCGTTTATTGATTCCCAAGTATTCAGCAGGTTCATTTTTTGACCTCAATATTCTGTATTCAATATGTCGTAGTTCATGTTGAAATGGTGGTTGTTCTCCGGAAGGTGGCAAGCATAGTAGGTTTTGGTTAGTTCAAAACTTCAAAATTCTCGTTTTGAAATAGATTTTGGGCAAGTTAGTGTGTAGACCGAGATCGGAAATAGAATCAGAATAAGATCAGTTAGAATCTTCGAGATCGGCATCAGAATGAGATCCCACTTTCTGTCTCTCTTTCCAGCTTCCACTACAAAAAAACGACAAAAATATGATGAAATAAACAAAAATCGTAGCAGATATGATACAGAATTAGACCTCTATTGTCAAGAATAACCAAGGGTCTCAAAAACTGTCAGTTACAAAGACTAGCTCCGACCATATAATGGAATCTCACTTTCTGTCTCTTTCCAGGTTTCACTACAAAGAACACAACAATTATGATAAATAAAACCAAAAGCGTTGCAGAAATAGTACCAAATTAAACTCAAACCTCTATTATCAAACATAACTATGGAGACAAAAATAACTTTTTTTTTTCTATACAACTTTTTCTGGCGAAAAAACTGGAAAATACTACTCCTTAATCATCAGATCAATGAATGCACCTCTGAGCATTGAGCAATACCAATGACGTTTATAACTTCGTCAAAAAGTGCCATACAATAATTAAGGTTCATTATCAAGCATCAATCGAATCTAGAAATGTAGGCTTTCACGGCTCGTCAATATATTGGTTGGTTTTCGGATTTTGCCGTGGTCTTCATTTTAGAAACAAGTGCATACATCACTTTCATGCAAATATTTTTTTTTCAGATGGCTCTTCTGCAAATGGTATCGGAAATCAAGGATATCCCAATGCATATGGTTATGGCTATTCAGGTAGTTTCTCAGGTGGTGTTCCACAACACGTTCCCATTCCGTTCTTTGATTTTTCAGGATTCTTGAACAATTATTTGAATTCCATGTATAGGCAACATCAAGAATTCTTGAGGGCGTAAGTACTGATTACAAGAATTATAGTCTCTGATAATTATTGATGATACGATATGGGTTTTTCCATTAAATATGTTGAATGAAATAAGGGCGAATTATTCTGGTTGAACATATCTGCTTTCAGATTCGAAAATCAAAAGAGTATAACCAATAGCTAGTTCATTCAGTTGGCGTAAGCTTCTGTATTTATGCATATTTCTTGGAAGTGTGGGTCAGTTATTTTCTTCCCCTCACTAAAAGAAGATTTTCGCAATTCCTTACTCAGAAATTCTAGAAAATCCCATTTATGTTTGTTTTGCAGTTTTGTCTGTTATCCAGTAAAGAATTATTTCCCGTTCAAAGCGGAAAGGGAAGTAACCGGTCTCAATATTACATAAAAGATACTTCACTGAGTCTTGGAGTCTTTCAGATTTTAAGTGATGAAACTCTAGTTAACTATTGTCAGTCTTGCGGGATTCTACCAGGATTTGAGTTATACTGAATCATAAAACTGGGGGAAAACATTTTGAGACGAAAAATGACTATTGTAGTCGGTGCCAGTAAAGCATCAAACTTTGATGACTTATATTTGGTAGATATATTTTTCAACTCTTTGCACCGACTTAAAAAATGTAGGTACGTAGGCTGGTAATATTTTATTAAGTTACTTTTCTTTTTGTGATTTCAGTTAGCCCACATCCAATAGCATAGCGATCAAAATTATTGATTTTTCAGTTCTCGAGCAGAAATCAATATGAGTGTGATGACTGTAATTTCATTTGAAAGTCATCAGACTGATGATAATTAGGATTTGTTTTTGAAATAGAGCTGTTCAACTGCAGTTAACAGATCTTGTACTTTGAAAATACTGTAATAGGCACACCTCTAGGTGCTGGTGCATACACAGTTGCAGATCCAGTACAAAGGTATCAACCTACCTAGGGTTTCACGAAATCGTATTCCAAGCGGAATACATGGAGAGATTGAGAGAGTTCCACCTCATAAATAAG
The DNA here is from genome assembly GCF_000500325.1 of Leptinotarsa decemlineata. Lineage (NCBI taxonomy): Eukaryota > Metazoa > Arthropoda > Insecta > Coleoptera > Chrysomelidae > Leptinotarsa > Leptinotarsa decemlineata. The sequence continues at coordinate 131,172 of NW_019290041.1, read as the reverse complement.
ACAAAAAGACCGACCTGGGAGCTCTTGTTTTTCACCGAGCAAAGTGTAAGTTGGTAGGACACTGCCAGAAAAGACTCTCCTCGACAGTAAGACTCCACAAATTCTCTCTGTTCTGAATTTTTAGCCACACTGTGCTGTAAGCTGCTGACACTCTTGCAAGCAGTTTCATTGGTCCATAACTGATCATTGGCATCGCTTTAGACTTTTCCAATGAAACACTGGACTGCAAGAAGCGTTTCAGACAGGTCTACTCACAGTTACTGTTGAATCATCATATGGAAAGAGAGACTTGAACTGTCGGAAGACAGTGCGTGTTGTCTCTGTTTGGAGACTAAAAAAAACGCCCCAAACCGAACCATGTTTTCAGAGTTTGGCAAATTTTTATTCCTGCCATCTGACCTGGAAAATCACTCACCATATAATCAAATGGGTTCTGTTAAGAAGCTGAATTAATTCATTTGGATGAGTTTGAATAGGTATGAGCTACAATAAACCCTTGAGGGTAACAGTGAAGTGGCGAAGAGACTCATTTACTTTGAAGCTAACTCAACCCAACCTTTACAGAGCTCATAATCTTACTCCATTTCGAAAATTGAAACCATAATAACCCCATTTGTAGAGAAATGATCCTACTCGTAGTTAGATATTATTAATTATTATTATTAAATTAATACTCAATGCTAGAATTGAAGCCTAATTTCTATAGTGGAATCAGTATATCCTTGAAAATGAAAAACCCATTTCGTTTCGATCAGTGAGAAGACAACTTATCTTTGATTATAGTATTAATGTTTTCTTCAGTATTGTGCTTTCTCTATAGTGGTGGTGGACTATTTTCGTATTCGTATGCTTCCTCCAGTCCTAATGGTAATGCTATCGCTTCTTCTTCTATAACATTTAACCGAAATGGGTATGTAAATATTAACTGGAAAATAAGACCAATCTGTCAGTTTCGAGTTCTTTGTAAATATTTTTATTCAGCATCCAAAACCAAGCACAAGCTGGTTTTATCCAGCCAAATGGATTAAACACAAGATCTGGATTTGGAAACTCTTATGGAACTTCATATAGTGGTTCCTTTGGAACTGGAACAAACGGAGGAGGCGGTGCAGCATTCAGTGGGTTTCCTGGACCCGATGCTGGAGCGTTTGTGTTTCCAGATATATCAGCAGGTGGTTCTTTTGGTCCAGATTCAGGTGCAGCTTTTGCATCTGGATCTGTTGGTCCTGGTGGGATCCATCAGACTGCATCGGTATTTCCAGAAAATCCGGTAAGTTTTTTTGTCACAACTCAGTAGTATAAGTCTCAACATTACATCAATTGAGTTAATCAACAGCATTATAATGCCTTCAAGTTGTGAATAATCAATATTGAAGCACAATTTACGTTTTTCATTCAATAAACCGGTAATATTTTCCCTAAGTTTCCAGTGTCACTTCCACACGTATTTTGATTTCATTTAATAATAATAATAATAATACCGTCTTTATTATCTTCTAATACATTCAAATTAAATTAATCATGTACAGTTCATTTATTATAAGAAGACAAAAGGCGAAGTTCAATTTACATGATGACAAGTCATCATTAAATTGCCCTTCCACTTAACCTGAAAAATGTCGCTTAGTACGCAAAGGAATAAACAAAAAGAATTTTCAAATATCTTGAAATATTATGACTATTTATAAATTTGTAATTTGATGTCTTATCAATAACACATTCTGGGAACTTTACATTCCAGTCACTCTCATGCACATGCATAAACTTCATATCACAAGTGATTGAAATATATTAGCTGATTATTTCTACGATAATTTACTACACCCCATGATGCCGACAGGCGTCAGTCCAGGAATCTTCACAGAAAATTTCCTGCATATGCAATGGACTATACAACTGAAAGAGTTGACCCTCAATTTTGAAACGGGCACACTTGCAGACCGGTTTCGGGCTCATAGCCACTCGTCAGTGCAAGATAGTTGCCATCATCCACCTGAAGTCAATGATATTCTATAATTGAAAATCGGAATACTTTCAGAGTATTTCATTCCTCTTCCTAAGTTGGAGCGAAAAACAAAATGTCACTCCATCTAGTGGACGAGTTGTATTGCCAATTGCATATGCAGGAAATTTTCTGTGAAGATTCCTGCGCTGACGCCTGTCGGCTATAATCTTACGCCCTTCGTGGTATTAGCCAGGGGAGTAGTTGTTTTCTGATAGGCGTCAGTCCATTCAACCTACTGTGTAGGTATATCCGAGACTGACTTGAACGTTTAAACTTCATTTCTTTAGATTTGTTTACTGTCAGTATTCAAGCATAGCCTGCTGACTAATGAGAACGTTTTTCTTCCTTATTCAGAGGAATCGGGCAATTTCGGATATGCACTTGGTTAGTACCTCGTTCATCAGATGGAGTGACATTTTGCTGTTGGCTTCAACTTAGGAAGAGGAATGAAATACTCTGGAAGAATTCAGATTTTCAATTATGGAATATCATTGACTTCAGGTCGATGATGACCACTATCTTGCACTAACGAGTCGCTAATGAGCCCGAAACCGGTCTGCAAATGTGCCCGTGTTCCAAAATTGGGGTCGACTCTTTTAGTCGTATTGCCAATTGCATATGCAGGAAATTTTCTGTGGAGATTCCTGTACTGACGCCTGTCGGATATAATCCAACACCCTTCGTGGTATTAGCCAGGGGAGTAGTTGTTTTCTGATAGGTGTCAGTCCATTTAACCTACTGTGTAGGTATATCCGAGACTGGCTTGAACGTTTAAACTTCATTTCTTTAGATTTGTTTACTGCCAGTCTTCAAGCATAGCCGACTGACTAATAAGAAACTTGAAGAGTTCGAAAAATTTTGCTGCTCCAGGCCCGGATGACCTAATCATTCGTTATTTTACCCCATAATGGATATTTATCAATTTTAAAAAACTGCAATCAATTAACATGTTCAAACCCGTATATCGTATACAGTCGAATGGTGTCCGCAAACATTGTGTATTCGAACATATATATCGATACTTATGCCTCTGGAGAGCTCACTTCACCATAACATCTATTCAAGCTGAAGCCAAATCTTCAACTCCATGCAAGGGTGATTCCCTCAGCGTCCTCGATTTCGCCATCTCATTAGTACCAATAACTGTTCAAAAATATTCATAGATATAACTGCGGCACCTCTGAACATCGCAGTCATCAGGGATAGATTTTCATCAACCATTGAAGATGCTGAAGGAGTATACCCGTGCTATTAGTATGGAATTCGGGATAGACAAATGTGGAATGATCCATCTCAGAGTGGACGATGATTGAGAAACGCGTCTCCATAGAAGTTTGTTTCCCTAAGAGGCATACGAAATCGTCCGGTTCACGGTATCCTTCATCCGACAACAGGAAGACCACGGTCTTTCGAGTTTGGAAGGTCTTTCTATCACACATGGTCCATGACCATGACAAATCTGGAATTGAAACATTCATTTCTGAAGCAGTAGCCCGAGTTGTCAATGAACTAAACTCAGTTTTCGAAAGATGATGAGAGGTCATTACCGAGATAGAAACCGTTCAAGCAGAAATTCCTCATTCAAACAGCGGTGATCAATTCACTCATGCAGCTAAATGAAGGTAAACGAATGCGTGGAGTTTCCTTCAATAAACATCATAAGACCCCGGCTTTTTCTAGTGACTCATATTTGGTTTTCTTGAGTCAAATTGGCAAATGGTAGAACGAATGGTTCATCAGCCTGCCAGAGTGGTGACTCAACAACTTGGTATACCGCAGATGACTGATGGTTATACAGATTAATGGCATCAGGTGAAGGAAATGACTTGAGACGCCTGACACCACTATGCAGTTGTTGTCAAAGTATCAAGTATATGCAGTCTCAGCTTACGTTTATTGTTATGCCTCGATTGAAGAATGTATCGTTACAATTTCCGGTACTCCTACGGTATTAACGAGACACTGGTGTTGTCCTATGCTTTCTTGATATTGAATACGTTGTGAGAAATGAGAAGTCCTGAATTCATTGAAACCATTAATTCATCTTCCTGAAAGTGAGACGATATTCGCTATGAACACGACAAAAATTTTGGTCATATATATGTCGAGGATATCATTCTTGGCATTTTCAAGAAGCATTCATTGGACGGTGTGAGGAGTGGTGGTTAATGATGGCGGCGTGTACCTCAATGTTTGGGGCTCCAGTCTTTTACATAAAAATGATAATAATAACAAAAGACTTCAATGACTTCCTATATAATTTTCTACATGACAATTATATTATTGGGTAATCGGTACCAGATGGTACTGATAATATATTTTTTCAATTTGATGTTTCTAACTGAATGTTCGTGGTTCAAACTTGCATAAAAGAAGGTGTTAACAGATTTGAAATCTGAGAAAAGATAAATAAATGGGAAAAAATACTTGGACCTAAATATTCTTGAAGTTAAAGAATGGAAGAATAAAATTATGAAAAAAAAAGGTGTTCATACTCTTGTGAGAAAATATCGTGCTATCATTTATTCAATTCAATCAGTGTGCAATGATTTGTGAGATTCTTCTTCATTTACACCTTTATTTTTCATATTCGGATACTCATTGTTTTATTAGATATTATTTTCATTTCTCACATAATTTTACTTATTCTTCATTTATTCATTCATTTTCATGTTCCAAATCTGTCAACAGCTTTTTCAGGGGTCGGAACCCCTAACATCAAATCATTTTCCCCCTCACCTAACACGTTACATAGATTTGACGAGAGAAAATGAAATCAATGTCTGCAACAAACTATTTCCTGAAATGTGAATAATTTTTCAGAATGTTCCCAATATCAACACCAGATTCGCGGGTTCCGGCCAGCCAGATGGTTTCCATAGTGTTTTCACATCCAGCTCAAGCCTCACGACGAACGTTGATGGAAAACCTAAAACCATAAAGCAAGCCTCCACTACTGTGAATGATAACGGCAAAATAACCACATATACAGCTAAAAATCCCTAAATGTTCATATTGCCATTGTAGTCAGTCAGTGTAAATTCATTTGAATTATAGTTATCAAATAACAAAATGTACTCATTACTTTCCTGTTATTTTATCCTTTTGGCGTTTATGCAACGATTTATGAAGAGTGTTTTTATAGAGGTATAGAACTTTAGTTGGCAACAGTTTTTTAACTGGCGGCTATTTTGTCAGCTGTCAAGTGATTTATGTTTAGTTTGTTTGGTTTGGCATTTCAACATGAATAGACTGACGCCTGAACACCGCTTCCAAATTGTGCGAATTTATTTAAAAAATCATGATTCTTTGTGTAAATGACAATTCTGAGAATAGGTTGTATCTCTTGTATTATATTGTTTTGTTATCAATTGTATTGTATCTCTTACAAAATTTACAAACATTTATGACACCCCTTGTATACTAAAAAAATATGAATTTCACTAGTTCGGACTTCCATTGCCTATTATATAAAATGATTTGAAATCCCTGAAACAAGTAAAAAAGAATAATTAAAAAGAATAGTTGAAAATAACAATTATATTAAGCAACAATAAACCTGAAATGAAATGATAGTGAAATAACCTACAAGTAAAAAATATAATAATTGAATAAATAAAAATTAAAGGAATGCAAAAAGAAAATAATAAAATAAAAAATAAAAAAGTGTAGAGATTCCAAGTCACGTTAGTTCACGACGTTTCGATTGTTGGTATCTACAATCGTCTTCTGGTGATGACTGGACTGATTCCTCCGAGAGATGACTATTTTATAGGTCGTTGAAATACTTTCACTTCCTCTACTTTCCATTTTCCGCTTCACTGATTCCGTGAGAGATGACCGATTTGGCGGGAGTTGGTCATTTTTCGTTTGATGATGGGTTTCCATATGTTTCGTATATCTACGCTGGCCTGGCTGAATACGTTGTTGGACAACATGTATGCGGCTTCCTTAAATTTTCTCCTGAACCAATGTTCCTCTCTGTGCAAGATCTCAGCTTGGGACCACTCGATGTTGTGTTGATGGGTCCAAACATGGTCTGCTATTCCTGATTTGCTGGTTTCTCCTCGCTGTGTGTGCTTCTTGTGCTCGGCAATGCGAACATTCAATGTCCTCTTAGTTTCACCAATATAGGATTTTCCGCACTCACAGGGTATCCGGTAAATGCAATTCTTGGAATCGCAGTCCTGTAACACAGCACCCGTATGCTTCGTAAGTTCCATTGATTTTTTAAAAGGTTTTATTTAGCTTACCCTGTTTGTTTTTTTGTTCATATATTTATTCATTTGGGTCAAATTCAGTATTTGAAGTTTGTCCCCTTCCTGTTGACAGATTGATCTGAACTTTGGTACACACATTTAGTTTTGATGACAATATAATTTAGTGAATTCTGTTTCATTGTTAATTTAGATTTAATGAAGAAAAGAGAAATGAAACTTTCTATGTTTTTTACCACTTTTTCAATATAAGTGGTAAAAAACAGAAAGTTTCATTTCTCTTTTCTTTATTATGATTTCCTACCACGTAGTAACGGCTACATCCATCAATTTAATTTAGATTTACCTGACATATTTTTCCACAACTACCTCAATATTACTATCAAATGACAGAGCTTGACTAGTACTATAGTAGTACACTAAAAAAAGATGCAAATCCAATATAATCTATACAAAAAACTTTGTCAACTCAGAATCGGGATACAAGCATGAATCTTCCACCCAAGTCAAGATTTTGTATCGTGTCGAGGACTGTGTGGCGTTAAGGTGGCTAAAAATGATACGTCGTTATCGATACAGCACCCAAGTTAAGGTAAAAGGTTAAAACATATCGAGAACTGTGTGGCATTACGGTGGATTAAAAATCAGAAACTGAGTAAAAAATAAATTTTTTGTTAAACAGTTTCAATTACAAATGTACTAAAAACTTAAAGATAATTCGGAAGGTCCTTAGTAGCAGTTATCACATCACTCTCCTCAGCAATCTACGGTATTGATCAGATTAAAAATAATAAAATCGTTTCAAGTATCAAACACAAGCACTACATGAAAATCCTCAAGGCGTTCTAAGAGCGGTGCCTGTGCGGAAGTAGCGATTCACGTTGGATTTGAATCGCTGGAGATTAAATTCATTTGGAAAAACATTATCAGGAAATTTATTCCACATAAACGCAGTTCTACAAATGTAATAGTTCTTAAACAGTGAGGTTCGAGGTGTACTAAGTTGAACTTCAAAACGATGAGCAGTCACAGTCCGTCGCGTAATTCTGATATGTACCGCTCTTGGTGGAATCAAATGTGCTATGTCACTTGAACACCTCCCGTGAAATTATCTATAAAAGAGTGACAAATCTCCAACATTTCTTCGATGTTCCAGGCTATCAAGGTTGCAAGTGATGTTATTGTCTCCAGTCAGGCGGATGGCTCTTCTCTGGATGGAATCCAGCAGCTCCAGGGTATGCTTAGGGGCGGAGCTCCATATATGAGAACAATACTCCAAAGAAGGTCTGATCTAAGCTTCATAAAGCATCAAAAGTTGCTGAGGTGTGTACAGTTTTCTGGTTCGGAACAGTGTTCCAAGCTTTTGAGAAGCAGCCTTCGCAATTTCAGCGACATGATTGTGCCAAAATGGTATCCATTTCAACCCCCAACAAACTTATCGAAGCAGAAAACGGAATTGTCTGTCCTGACATTATATGCGGTTCGGAGATTACTCAGGTCGAACGATTTTTATTATTTTTTCATGTGATCAATACTGTAGATTGCTCCGGAGAGTGGTGTGATGACTGCTACCTGGGCCCTTCTGAATTATTTTTAAGTTATCAGTACATTTTTCAGTAGAACCGTTGAATATATTTTTTTTACAATTCATGCTAATCGCTGTACATAAGCATGCTTCCAAGCTATAGGGAAGTAGTAACTTGAAATATTGAAATATCCATTCACATCGTAAATAGTATAAACATTTATATAATGCTATCAGAGAAAATTCAAGTTCATATTCATCTAGGACTACCTACGATTTGATATTATGTGAAAAAAGGTTGGTTGGGTCACACGATAAATTTTTTTTAAACCAATTGTTTTCTTGTCGACGTTTCGATTCAATTAAATTCTTCTTCAGGACTCGAAAAGTAATTTTTTCGTGTTGATGATATTACTATTTTAAAAAACAGCAGACATATGAGATACATATTTAAAAAAAAAATAAAAAACATTGCAACAACCAAAATGTCCGAGACAACACCAACACAAAACGACATGAAACAAACGATTTCGTTGTTTGGTGTTGTCTCGGAAATTTTAGTTGTTTGCAATGTTTTTTATTTTCTTTTGAATATGTATCTGATATGTCTGGTGGTTTTCAAAATAGGAATATTATCAACACGAAAAAACTGCTACTTTGCACGGGTAACAGAACGTATTTTTCTGTCATAGAGTCAAATCTGCTTGTCCATGAAGAAGGGCGTACATTTGAAGACAAGAAAGCTGGACGTTTACTCTTCAAGAAAGTTCTAGAGTAGTCCAGAACACTCCGGAACATTTTGGAAAATGATGGAATATTAGGTAATAATGTGAAACCTTCGTAAAAATCTGAAATGCATATATATCAGTCGATAACAAGATATTATTGGTTAGACATATTTTATCATTGATTTCCTAATTCAAATGATACCTTAAGGAAGATTTTCAAGATCCTCTGAAAGCGATTTAAATCAATGTTATTAAAACTTGTCGAATGTTCTAGAATAAACAACGATGGCATCGACCATACCAGCATATTTGTCACCTCAGCGCTTGAAATTTCAAAGCAAAAACAATAAGTCCATAAAACGATATCTTCATAAACAAAGTGCCGCTGTTTATTCTACGAGTAGAATTTATCGTGTCCGTTATTGCACGATAAGTCACTGGATAGCTTGGAAATCGAGGTTGATAAATTTATATTATGATCGCCAATATGACAACAGAATATTTACTGATTTAAGTGTCCTCAAAGTTATTGAGAAAACTCTTGTCTGAATTTGTTGGTCAACAATTTGTATTCAAAGCAGAAAAATTCCGATAACCATTAATTTGGAAATGTAATTCATTCAAATGTGGCAAATGTGGCACGAACGTACATTTACATGGCAATGGATGAATATATAAGTCGATATAAATAAAAAAATTGCGACTATTAAGAAGGATATAGCAAGGCAAAAAAAAACTCAACTATAGAAACAAATAAAGTTTCAAGCCAAAATGTATGATACGCGAAACGAAAAGAAAACAAATCAGTTATCCTTCAATACCTATGAGAGGTTTTTCATTCCAAATCCTGGAAATGTAAAAAATTCAGTGAATGAACATAGCCCATTAATATTTCATTCCACTTCTTTCTATTAATTCCCAGATTGGGTAATTCACTGATGATTATCAGTGCATGCGTTGTCCTACTTGAACCTACCAGAAAAACTTCCACCTCGGTAGTCGAAAAACTTCTACACTGAAGTATTCTTGGAGTAGTAACAGTTTTAGGCTTGTTCTGATTTACTGCGTATACTCTATTATCAGAGAGTAGTAATAAGCTGTAATAAGACCTGAAAGGATCTAGGTATAATGATTGATTGCCAAATCAAACCACCACATTAAGTACATAATAAAAAACTTCATTGTATTCTTCATAAATTCAAAAGAGTTACCAATATTCTCGACACAAAGCAAAAATTAACATTGGTAGGGTTTGGTAGAATCCCATGTAGATTATGGAATAATTGGTTGTGGTGGAGTTTCCAAAACTTACCTGAATGCTCTAGAAGTAATTCAAAAACGGTTTCTCAGATGTGTCTAAAAAAAAATTTGACTTCCCTTTTGATCTTTTATATACTCATTACCTTTTGGGAACAAGTTAATGGGACAGAAGAATTCTTGTTATTTATGACCAAAATATTCAAATCTCTGTCCCAAGATCTGCAAAATGAATCAAATTTTAGAATTTTTATTTTTCACCTTTATGCACACTTTTATCGGTAATATGTATACTCATATTCCGGTGGTTTGAATCACAAGGCCAAACGATCGATTTTCACTTCCTATCGTCCAACCTGTGTTAGGAATCACACGTTAAAAAGTAAGACATCGATAGTCCTCAGCTTGCACAAGTTTTGACTTTTGAGAGTTGTCATCTATTGGGAGACGACAGCAGATTATCGGAAAAACGGATTTTAACAGAGACAGACAGATATTGACTCTATTTTATCCATTGTATTACTCACTGTACTATCCCAAATGATGGTGAACAAATATAATTATTATCATTATTCTTATTATAAATAATATCATTATTATACCGGAGTTGTTAAGAGTGTGGTTGCCAGAGCAACTTTGGTTGGCAAGGAAGGGGGAGAACAGAACTGACAAGTATTTTTGCAAAATAATCGGAGTTTTTTTGTACAGGAACAATAGCAACGGTATATCTTTTCGCATTTACTGCTAAGAAAATTGTCTTGCTCTGACTTCAGAGATTCAATTGTTCCAACTTCTCCATTCAGTTATTTTTTTCTGATTGATTCGGCCATTACTTGATGAAGATCCATAGTAATTTTATGAACTACATCTGAAAATTTGATGTTCACAAACTTTATTTTTAAAAAATATGTCACAACATATTTCGCTATCATAGACGCGAAATAAAGTTTGTGAACATCAAATCGTGAGGTGTAGTTTGTGAAATCAGTTAGTTTTTGGATGTTTATACAACTCATCTGGTTGATCTGAACTGTTTTTTTTTCTTTCATTTCTGTACAGTCGGCTTCAATTATAGATTTGGGCATCATATATTTTTTCGAGTTCTGCGCCATGATGGCTAAGTGAATCACTTTGAGCAAGTTGGTTTTGTGTTGTCTTCAGGTAGATAGCTACTCGCCTATTTCAGAATCAAAATATATTCATGAACATTTTTTTGAGTCATTGTTATAGTGCTATTACCCTGGCAAAACCGGGCGGCACGTTAGTCAAAAATAAGGTAGCGTCGAGACCATGATCACATACCAAAGAGCGTTATTCCGATTTGCCAAATATCTGCGTCGTTGTTAGCATTTATAGCCATTTCTTACGCAGGATTGGATTAATAAAGGTAAAGTTCAAATTTTGCGTTCATGTGAGAACATAACCTTTCACGGCCGGAGTCACGATGGAAAAAAACCAAATCCCGGCGAGTTAGCCGGTGAGTTAGCGGCGAGTTAGCCGGCGAGTTAGCCGGGATTTGGTTTTTTACCGCGGCAGACATCATTAGTTTTATATGAGGTAACTGAAAGGACGAAGATTATATCTCGAGGTCTTAGCAACAACAGTCAGTCGCAGTAGCAGGCGAATCGTTTGGTACTTCAGGTTCCATTCAACCATGGCCTACCAGCACGCATTTTGTTCTCTCCAATCACGTTCAAGCCGGCCAGCTCCACCACTGAGATCTACGGCAGATCGAAATAGAGCTGAATTGAATGGGATCATAGATGTAACGATCTTGAGCTCAAGTATGATCTAGTCACTTACTTGCAGTGTAAGCTATAAAGAGAAAAAGGAAATTGACTTTTATGGTTAGAGTTTTTCATTGATTTCACTGCCAGATCCTTCGTTAGAGAAGTAATTATATTTCCTTACTCGGATTAGTTTCTGTTGAGTACAAAAGAATTTAAACCCTCCATGACTCGTCCAGTACCACTGATGAGATCTATAGCTGCAACGCTATCTGGCATAGCTGCGAAACTCTTGGGCTCTAAAATCATCTAACTACTGGTTATGTTCGAATATACATTTATTAGTTGCTAAATAACCTAATTTTCCATTTGTATATATCATCAGGATAACAAAGAAATCACTTGACACATATTAAAGTTAATTTTATTGACGTCAACAAAGAATAATATACAATACTGGAAGGTGTGTATTATTGAAAAAAATGTTAATGCATCTGCCATAAGAGTATCAATTCAAAGGAGCTAGCTTGTCATTTATTTGTGAACCTGGATCCCCTTTTTTATCCATGAATCCCAAACCTGGAGTGCCACCTGATACCCTTCTATTTGTATCAGAATACCAATTCATACCAGGTTGAACATATCCATTTTGACAAACACATTTCACATTCTGACCCTGAGGAGTGACGGAATGTATGTGAGATGATACTTGATTATACCAGGTAGAGGGATTCCAGGTGGGCCTGTTTAGCTTAAATTCAACAGGGTTAAAGTTGCTGGATTTTTTATCAGAATAAATCACCTGCGGTGGTGGATGTTCACCAAAATAGTGACTATGATGTGATGGTTCAAAATATGGTACTGTCAACTCGATACCATTTGACATATATTGGGTTTCTACCACATTACTTTGAGTGTTGTCAGAGATACCAACAGCCACGGGAGGAAGAGTCTTTATGTTAATATTAACTTGCGGGTTCATATTGAACATGTCATGGCTTTGTAGAGGAGGGATATAGCCCTCAGAATCTGTTCTTCGATTTGTTGCTAAAGGTGGAGCGATTAAGGGGTTGGTGACTGGATAGTAAGATTGGGTTTTTGGCGAGTATACGTGTTCATACATCGACCTACTTGGAGGTTTGTTGAAAGATGCTCCATTTTGATAATATACTGGTTGGTACGATTGACCATAAGTTTGTACTGTATGCTGTCTGTTCAAATCTGTTCCAACGGAAAAGTGTTTTGGTTCGTAAGATGACTGAGGTGTAAAAGTTGGAATTGGTCGATTATTGAGGCCAGGTTCATTATTATTCGTGTTATCGAAATTTGCACCCTTGTATCCAATAACAACAGGTACATCTGGAGTTTCACCAACTGAACCTGTTTTATTTTGATTTAGATCAACTTTTGTTTCGATGTGAACCAGAACATCAGTTTTCACTGTGTTCCTTGAATCGTTACTCAATTCCGTTTTGTTACATCCTCCTTCTATACATACAATTCCCAATTGATCAAAATTATCGTTGGTTTCAACTTTTGCCACTACAGCCCTATGTTTAGCTGGAAGTTCGTACGAGTTTCTTCGACCAGTCTCAGAATTTCTGAATGATGGGTGGCTTCTAGTATTACCGAAATCTAGTTTGTCGTCTATTCCAATGGAATTTGCTGAAAAAAATAAATGAAAATTATTTATTAGGATATGAAAAGTGCAACAAGAAATATAGAAGAAATGAAGATTCATTAAATTTCAGCTACCTAAGTATATTTATATTCGAGTATAAGAACGATCATAAAATGAAGGGGCATTTTTTCAAATTCTATGACACATGATGATTTTGAAAATCTGAAAATAACAAAGGGTGATTTAGGAATTTTTTGTGCAGCGGTTTTATAAAAATCGCACTAACAGAAGTGAACAGAAGAACCGAGAAGAAGACCATAGTAGCATTTACCAAGAGGACCAAAATAAAGGGCCCAGAACCTCTACAACTCGGATGTGAAGAAATACAACTATCGGGGAAGGATGAATATGTGGGAGTAATATTAAATTCCGGATTTACCTAGAACCTGGAACCAAAATTTGGATAGAATAAAAAAGAAACGGTAGACCAGGGGCTGAAACCACACTATACTGGGCGTTTGAACACGCGACAAAAAGGGTTATAAATATACTAGACACGGATTTTTTGCTCCATATATCAGCTTTGAACTTTCTGTAGGGTACCAGATCAGGAAATAGGATGATTAGATACATGCAGAATTCTGGGAAAATACACCTGGAAATGCACAGCTTTAGCCGAGTTTTTCACTTCAAGTTAATTTTTTTTTTTTTAATTAAGCACTTTCAATCGGTAAAACAATAATACGGATCATTTTTTGTCGTCAAAAGAATAGGGACAAAACATTATTTTCACCTTAACTCACTTACCTTTGATGATAGGAACTTTTGTGAGAAATAAAAATGAAGGTTATTTTTAACACTTTAAAAAAGGTTATATGAGTTCCACTCTGAAAATACATTGTTTTTTGGTTGCGTTACGTTGAAACTTTCAATTTTGGCGTTTCATAAATAGGAAACAAACTTCAAGAAGCTATTACTATTTATTTATTCATTTCGCAGCTTGGGGGCACATATCGACAAGACCAAAAATAGTGACCACTAATTTTAGGTACAGTAAATTGATAGTGTTTATGGAGAATATTACAAATAAACATTGAGTGATACTGAATGACATTAAATGATATTATTGAAATGAGAAAAAAATGAGTTCCAAGAAAAAAATTTACATACAAGTATTTTACGTATATAACATACATGTACATACAAATATCTTGAAATTTAAATTTTCGAACTTTAACGAAAGCGACGAGTTTCATACATAAGATATATTGTTGCTATACCAAAGTTAAAAATATGAAGATTTGAATTTTTTTTGATAAGTAGTTGTTGGAAAATATATCTACATCGATGTTTTGCATACATAGATTAAATTCTTTTTGAGATCTTACGAGCGGAGAGTTTGTACCAATATTTGTCCTTTTTTTCGTGTAATTGAAAAATTCCTTTCTCCGAAGGCTCCTTGATGGAATTGTAATTGTGACAGTAATTATTGCGAGTCAATTTGGTTTTTAATGATTTTAGTTGAAAATAATATGTCACCGAGAGTTCTTCTACCGGCCATCCGGAATATATTGAATTTTTTCCTGATGATGTCATAGTTGCTACCCTGTACAGGGGAATTGGTTCTGTAGCATAAGTCTATATACCACTATGTATATTTCCTCTTATGTATTCAGGATGAACAGTTAAATTGGTTTATATGGATCTTTTGGGGAAAAAACCATGTTGTTGTTCAATGACAAAATGTTTTGCTTTATATAATAAAAGATCATAAATTATGTTTTCCAAAAGTTTACCAAATATAGATAGCTTGCTGATGGGTTTTTGACATTTGATTTGTCACCCGATTTGTGGATAGGGGCGACATGAGCTATTTTGCACAATTTAGGAAATGTAAATGCGAGTGATAGATTATAGATAATTGTGAGGGGGTTTGCTCAGGTACAATGCGCAATTTTTTATAAATGATGGTGGAATATTATCTGGTCCAGGACATTTAGTAGTGTCCAGTGTGTTGACGTAATCATGTACTTGTTTTGGGTAACTTTTGTGACTTGTGTGAGAGTATTAGATAAGGATGATGAAAGAGTTTTTGGTTGAGAGTACCAGGATTCAAAAAAATCTGCAAATGAATAACACATATCACTGCCTTTGTTGGAAGAGGATTTTGTGCGTGATGCTTCGCCATAGAATTTCAGATTGTGTCGACCTTCACTTCTTGGTACTAAGAAATTGGTCTCGGGTAAAATAACCGTAATACTATCAATATTGTTGTTTAGTGATTTATGCAGGAATTTTATACCAAGGATAACTCTCCTATTACGTTATGATCGATGCCTCTCGTGGGGTATTGTCTATCAACTTTTAGACATAATATTTTAGTAACTTCCTTTGCACGCTCTCAATTGATGTTTTTTGGTAGTCGTGAACTGGATTTCTTAACACAGAGCCATACTCTAACTTAGATCTGGCATACGCAAAATATAGCAATTTTAAGGTGGCAATACTTTTGAAGTTTTTGCCATTTCTGTAAATGAATCCAAGCATCTTATTTGCATCAGCAGTCATATTCCTTATATGTGTGAATATTAATTCACTGTCGTCTGACCAATATCTTTTATCTCATATACGCGGTTGATTGTAGTATTGTTGATTGAAAACTCGTACATTAAAGTTCACTTTTTTATTGTAAATGATATTATTTTACATTTGGATACGTTCAGTTGTAGACGATTATTATTACACCAAAGTTTGATTGCATCTAATTCATGTTGTACACGTTGGTAGTCAGTAGTGTCGTCGATTTTGTTTCAGGTCGTCTGCAAATAGTAGGTTAGGAATATTCAAATAGGTTGCCAAGTCATTAATAAAGATTAAAAATAAAAGAGGTCCAAGATTAGAACCTTGTGGTACCCCAGATGTAAGTACGTACTGAGCCGATTTGCAAGATTCATATTCGACGAATTGTTTTCTGTCAACTAGATATGATTCAATTAGAGTAAGCAGTTGGTTAGAGAGTCCCAATTTTGTCAATTTGCTGAGAAGAACATAATGGAACTCTTTTTGAAAGTCTAAATAAAAAATATCGACTGTTTTTTTTTGTCCAGCAAACAGGTCATGTATTTTGTCAAAATTTGTTTTGTTGAAGTTCTTGACAGATTCAAGTGATTTTCTCAATGGTTTCAGCCTATCATACACAAATGTGATATCTAGTGAAGGGTGGTGCTGAGAGTCCTCTAGCACCAATGGGTCATCGGAATGTTCAACGGATTTAATGTAATTTACGTTTGATAAAACAAGATCTAAAAGTTTGTTGTTTCCTTTATAAGTTGCAGTTCAACATATTTCTGTTCAACATCCCGAGGCTGCAAGTATAATTCATTGTTTTTAGTGTCTGTCTTCATTTTGACCTAAATTACTATAAAAGTGATTGTATAAAGTGGTGTATTGATTCTAGTGACACCATGAACTCACAATTCTTTTTGTATTTTTATAGGCTACATTTTTACTGAAAATATTTTTTTTATACTTCGGAAAGTATTAACAATGAGAAAAAACAAAAAGTGCTCAGAATTAGTCAATCTATCCATTTCCAGATTTTCAATTAAACATTTTTCACTGCCGGAAAGGAACACCATCTATTACCGGGGTAAAAGCAACCCCGAAACAGAGAGAACGTTGAGGGTTGAGTAATACCCAATCCAATTTTTATGTGAATCGGGCTGTTTGGAAAAATTGGACTATCCTTCAATTTCTGAATGATACTGCGAAAATGTATCAGCTTCTTGAGTTTGCAATGAACCGCATTTCGGAGATTTCAAGTTATTTCAACAAGTATAGCATTCAGTGGTCGGATTAGCCACATGTTTTCGTAAATAACAAACGAGGGCAACGCCTCATCCAGTATACACGCAAATAACCCAATATCAACCAAACTGGGACAGCTAGGGATGTGGCGTGTTTCTGAACTCATGAGTGGGCTTGTTGACATGGACTGGAATATTGATTCGCTCCCCTTGTACATGACCACAGTTGAACATCATAGTTGGTGTAGAAATCATGAATCATGAAATCCGAAAGGTAGGATTGAAAACTTCAGTTGACGTCAACCAAGATGGCATCACCATGTGATGATTTCTCAAGTAAAAATAAGCCGGAAAATTCCCGGGAAAATTTGAACTCTTCGAAATGAGGCCTTTGTCGCTGTTCTCAAGCCATCCTTCATTTTTTGAGATTTTCAAAAGCATTCAAAGTTCTAGTACGGGTCGCAACAATT
The DNA here is from genome assembly GCF_000500325.1 of Leptinotarsa decemlineata. NCBI lineage: Eukaryota > Metazoa > Arthropoda > Insecta > Coleoptera > Chrysomelidae > Leptinotarsa > Leptinotarsa decemlineata. The sequence goes on along the minus strand of NW_019290041.1, from coordinate 113,816 downwards.
TCTGTGACCGTTTTTCATGGGGGTGCTGAGCGATACTAGACTTTTCTGGTCTGAGAAATCGAATATGCACCACGTCCTGTTCAAAACGAGTTGATTAGCTTTTCTAGACTATAAAACATTCTTTGTGTGTCATAATCCTCAGAGTTTATTTTATTTTCGTCGTAGTTTTCATTAGTTTGCCTTTTGGATTGCCAAACATTTGTTGTGGTAAACACGGAGTTTAACAAAATATTTGAGTCAACTTTTCTAAAGGTTCTGTCTCACCCATTGGTGTATCTTGGTTCATGGAAACTTGCTACTCTAAACTTTGATTTTTCGTTTTTTTCAATATCGAGGAATCACGTTTTTTCATCAACCTCGATTATATGTGAAGGATATCCGTTGCTTTCATTCAATGAATTCATATAATGTCCGTGAACAAGCATTTTTTTCAATCATCAGAAATGCAATATTCTTCTGATGTGCGTTTCACCAACCAAGTTAGCGTCTTCAGAAGATCTTCGGGAGAAAACAGTTTTCTTTTCAGAGATGAAGAAACAGTTTTCTTCATCTGTGGTATTTGAGAAAAGTTTTTTTTGAATCTATCTTATGCTAGAGGTTCCAGTTTTACCTCTCATTAATATATATTGGGAATCAAAGTTCCCTGCATTGTCTGTCAGTCTGTCTCAACGCGATGAACTCAAAATGAACCGTAAAGATTTTCATACGGTTTTCGCCAATGGACGGAGTGATTCAAAGGAAAATACTTTTAAAATTCAACAGAAGGTCTACAAAAAGAAAGGTCTACAAAAGAGTTATGGATCTCTAAATATTGAGGATAGCATATACTATATCCATTTTTGTGTCTTGAATAATGGTCAGCATAAATACCTCAGTTACCTTAGGCATAAAAAGTTTCACAATGACCTGGAATGTTACTGGATGTTCCAGACTATTTTAGGATATTCCGGTATGTTTTAGGATGTGGAATGCTCTCGAATACTCTCGAGTGTTCTAGACTTTTCTTGAACTTCCTATAAGGCGAAGCTTCCAGACCTTATTTTTTCATAACACACCTTTCAGTTAGAAACAAAAACGTTCTTCATAGATAAGTTCAAGTGTCAATATATCAGTATATATGATCTGCTACTCACGCGAAGCTTTTTGGATCGCTTTTATGTAGATGCAAAAGCACTGCAGAAAAATTCTTGTAACACTCTGAGGACGGTAGTAATAAATAATACTTCTGGGTCGATTCCTCTAAATATATAGTTGAATTTCAACACATTACTTGGATAGCGAAAGTTAGTTTCTCAGAAACTTGAAACAATATTTCGAACTAGAAAGATATAGATACCTACCTCAGCAACTTTTAATGCAGCTCAAATTATACTTTCAACGGCACATTGCTCACATATTTGGTGCCCCACCTCTATTCATACCTTAAAACTACTACATTCTATCCAGAAAAGACATCCATCTGATCAGCAAGCAACTTAATAGTGTGAAACGTCATAGGAATGCTGAGTAATTTCCTTTGCTAGCTTAATTATCCAGCAATTCAAATACAACCAAAATTACTACTTTTGCACATGCACCGCTGTCAGAGCATTTTGAAGTTTTTTGTACAGGACTTGAGCATTTCAATTTAAGAAATAGTAAATTGGTCACACATAATTTATAGAAGAGCAATCGAGTTGTATACCGCCTCCCTGTTTCATTACGTATCATGTTTATGTATTTTGAAAAAAAACTTCAATCACCAGCCACAACAAAAGAGAGAAATAGTTAAAACATTGATTGGTTGAGAGAGCACGACGTATTCGTGAACCTGATAGTCTTCTCGAGAAACTCAATCACCTGTAAAAAGCCTTCAGAGGGTACCACGAAGGAGAATTCAAGCGGGCCCTAAGACCCAGAAGAGAAAACGCCAAAGTAACCCCAGTTAGTCTGGTCAAGGGAAAAGCTTTCCTCCTTTCGTATGTTAAAAATGTTACAGACCGGATTGGGAGAATCAGAGAAACACTACGTGAAACCAATATTTGGGCCAACAAAAACCATCAGACAAAGTCTGAGGTCAGCTATGGACCTTAGAGAAGCTTTAGAAACACCCGGGGTATACCGGATTCCTTGTAGCTGTGGGTTGGTCTACATTGGAACCACGAAAGGAAGTGTGGGTACCCGTCTCTCTTAACACAAGAGAAATTGTCGACTCGGACAAACCGGCAAATCAGCTGTAGCTGAACATGCTGGCAACAAGGAAGGCATTCACATTATCTCATTGGAAGATACAGTTATACTCGATAAAACTCAAAATTACTATCCAAGAGTAAATGTAGAGCCAATAGAGGCAAAAACACAGGGATAATTTCAGTAGAAAAAAAGAGGCAATGAACATCAATAAAATCTGGCTACCTATCCTTACAGGTACAAAAACAAGGCCACGCCCACTGATAATAATATAAAACCAGACCATCGACCATCGTAGTTAATGCGGTCAAAACGACAGAAACAACAACTCGAGCACCAACTCCCGAAAAATAGCTTCCTATCTTCAGACGTGAAAGTTTACATTCTTTGATCGAATACATTATCATTATTATTATTATTTAATTTTTTCCAATTTTGCTCAAATCATTTCATTAACCACTTTCTTAGCAAAAGTGTTATCTCGGATAGAATTTTTACACATTATTTAAAAATAATAAATCAGAATATCGCCAGATTGTCAATTCGTTTTCTAACAGCTGAAACAATTCGAAACGAATATGAAAACCAGTGGTAGTAATTCAGTTAATGTACCAAATAACCCGGTATGCCTTCATGATATTCAATAGGTGCAAATAAATAAGTAAATTGAATATTTACATTGAAATAATATTGAATGAATGATTAGATTTTGTTCGTTTATCGTATGACACGAGGTAGTTCATCGTGTGCGATAAACCACGTATTGTTTTTCCTATTTAAAAGCACAGGAAATGCTGACTGTTTGTGTTCGGTCTTCAATCGATGAAATACTCATATTATGTCACGTATGAATGAGAAGATCGTTTGTTTCTATTGTTCTCAATTCATATAAAGTTTTAAAAGGGCTAAGAAAAGTAACATTCGATTATATTGACAATTTTCAAACTATATGCTTAATGTAGCCAGATAAATATCTGTTTCAGAAAAGAACACAGTCAAATGTGAATTGTCCACGAATATATACCTGTAGAAATAATATCGACTTCAAATTTTATTTAGAATACACTAGTGTCTGAGTTAATACTTTTTTTATAAGATACAAATTTTGAAAGTTATCCAGATTGATAATTTTCTAAAACATTCATGTATGAGGAAAATTTTCTAATGAAACCAATAATTCAGATACTAGTGATATTTGGTAAGAAAGTATTGCACTTAGAATGATGAATTAAAACTGATTACAAAACTGAAGTAAAGAAAGCATACGAATGGGACCTGCTAAGCTTGTATGACATTCGCAAAAATGGCTAGTTTTGAAATCGAAAATGCTACGTACAGCTTGTCAAATCAAAAAATAGAATTGAGAATTCTCACACACGCGCTCCTAGACCATATCAAAACAGAAAATACAAAACACAAGCACTAAATCTCTAGCGATTCACATTGGATTTGAATCGTTGGAGATTAAATCCATTTGGAAAAACGTTCTCAGGAAGTTTATTCCACATAAACGCAGTTCTCCAAATGAAAGAGTTCTCAGACAGTGAAGTTCAAGGTGTACTGAGTTGAACCTCAAAACGATGAGCAGCCACAATCTATCGCGTATTTCTGATATGTACTGCTCTTGGTGGAATCAAATGTGCCAAGTCACTTGAACACCTCCCATGAAAGTATCTATAGAAGAGAGACAAATCTCCAACCTTTTTTGGATGTTCCAGGCTATCAAGGTTACACGTGATGTTCGCGTTTCCAATCAGGCGGATGGCTCTTTTCTGGATGGAATCCAGTAACTTCAGGGTATGTTTGGAAACAGAGCTCCATACATGAGAATAATACTCCAAAGAAGGTTTGATCTGACCTTTATAAAGCATCAAAAGTTGCTAAGGAATGTATAGTTTTCTTGTTCGAAACAGTGTTTCAGGCTTCTGAGAAGCAGCCTTTGCAATTCCAGCGACATGATTGTGCCAAGATATATTGGTGTCCATTTTACCTCCCAACAAACTTATCGAAGTAGAAAGTGGATTTGTCTGACCTGACACTATTATATTCGATTCGGAGACATTTATCTTCTTGGAGAAAACCGATACTTGAGTTTTTGTGGTATTGAATTGAACCTGGTTACTTGCACTCCAATTCGAAATCACTTCTTAAGATATGCGAAATCACTCATTAAGATATGCAACCTCCTGCTGCCGGTGAAGATGTGCCTCCGTAGCCGACGTCTTGGAATCCAAATGGAATGACGAGACAAGTGTGCTGTCGTCAGCAAAGCAATATATTGGATTCTTGTTTTTTTTTCAATAAGTCTTTGATATACAATGAAAAGAGGGTTGGAGACAATATGGATCCCTGAGGAACTCCGGTGTTGCTGGTGAAAGTATTCGAGAGATATCCATCGACGACCACTTGCAGGGAACGTTCTTTCATTAACCATACAGCTTGTCAAATGCAGGAAGAGCTTTCTTAATTTCGATATGGTCCGAGGAATGCGCAGGTTGTAAGAATCCTCAAGTACTTTTTTTTTAAGGACAAAATACAAGCGCCACAGGAAAATTCTTAAAGCGCTCTAAAAGCGGTGCCTGTGCGAAAGTAGCGATACACGTTGGATTTGAATCATTGGATATTAAATTCATTTGGAAAAGCAATCTCAGTAAGTTCATTCAACATAAACGCAGTTCTCTAAATGAAAGAGTTCTTAATCAGTGAAGTTCAAGGTGTACTGAGTTGAACCCAAAACGATGGGCAGCCACAGTCCGTCGCGTATTTTTGATATGTACCTACCGCTCTTGGCGGAATTAAATGTGCCAAGTCAATTGAACTCTTTCCGTGAATTATGAAGATTCCCTGGTCAAAATTATGTGAAATTCATCAGCAAAAGGGCGAATGAGTTATATTTTCATGCATTCAAAATTAAATTATTTAAGTATCCAGTGGGATTTTTTTTCAACAAATTAGTTTTTCCCCCATTTCCATTTAGCACAACTATCTTAATTATCATGGCTTTTTTTTGGATATCAAAAATATTTTCAAAATCATCGTCGTAGACGAAAAATAATTTCCTTAAAATATGAAAAAAATTTAGTTAAGATGTAGTTCAATGTTTGTACACTGTAGTTCAATGTTCAAATGAAACTTGTTGTCTCGGGACAGCTTTTTCTTGTAGTTTGTATCTGAAAGTAACATTTTTATGAGGAGTTAATTTTGAACTTAATTACTTTCTTCTCTTTTTCAGAGTTTCCCACTTTTTTGTAGCAGGAGAGAATGTATACGTAATTGTGTAACTATCAAGTAATGAATAAATGTTGACTGCTGATATCAGTAGAATTGGCTACTTTCGATGAAGAAAATACCGACCCGATGAAAAAAATGCGACCTTTTACAAACAAGTCAAAAGTAACTATTTTAGAGTTCTGTTGGGAAGAAGTTTGCTAAATCGTCTTCGGTGTATATCTGTTGAACAACTAGCTGAAATTATTTAGAACTAGAGTTAAAATATAGAACATAAAACTGACAATTAAAAGACAGATGAACTAAAAGTAATGTTTGCTTATGTCTTGCCTTTAGAATTGGTGAGAAGCGGAGACTTGCTGCTGTTATACAATATATTGCAGAAAAATCTGATTATAGGGGCAATTTCAACAGACGTAATTTCAAAATTACCCAGTAGTTTCTACAAAAACTGACTGTTTATATATGTTTTACAGTTGAAAGAAACTGATGTGTAGGTGTGTTGGTATGTACAAAAAAAATTACCGGATTCGTTGACTGTTTCTCATCTAACATGATTCTAGAACTAATATTCATCGTCACTGATATTACTATTAATGCACAATAATTGTTTGTATTACTTCAATTCAAAAGCTGTTCCATTTTCTGATCATGATGGTTAATTGGCATGTAGGTGAATATTCACCTTGAAAGAATTCCAAATGAACGATTGGACCTACCTGTAAAACGAGAAAACCTGGAGCTATTTTTGAAAATTTCTCAAAAACGCTTAGGCTCAGGTTTCGGGCAAGATACAAAAAATCTGCTAAGAATGTCATTCAGAAGTTAAAATTTTAATAATACCTAACTAGGGTTTTCCATATCAAATAAAGTTAGTTCAAACCTACTTCCGGTGTAACCGGAATTACAACCATCTTGAAAATAGTTTCACCAATTACCCCATTGACATTAGTAAACCAAGTTTTTAAAACTTTTCCCCTCTAGTTTTCCATATATAGCGATGGCGATAAGATCCCCCACATAACCGTAAAAAATTACGCCAATTGACACCGAAATGTCAATATTTCAACAATAAATTCATTTTGGTACCCTTTTCCAGTTGCCTCCGTATTTAGTTCCGAAGTAACTCACAAAAACGAATAAAGGTGGAACATGTAGAGTCAAAATATTTGAGATGAATTATAATTCATGTCCCAACAATACATGCTATGCAGAAGAATGAGAGGTCATAACTTTCAAATATATACTTACAACAAGAAACTGCGAAGAACAAGATAACCACTTTTCCGTATAACCTTTGAGACATTATTTCCACTTCAAATCACCTGTGATTCTTTTCTGTAACTGAATTGACACTTTGCGTGAAAGATGCCTATGGCGTGACAAATCCTGGTCGAACAATTACCTATTTCTAAATAAAATTATAATATGGATGTTGGTCTCCTTCATCTTATTTTCAAGGTTATGAATGAAATGTTCTGTTTGAATATAATTGCGATCATTAGAATTTTTCAATTTAGCCTGTAGTGGTTTCAAACCCGTCACTAGACATCAATATTAATAAAAACATTAACGAGTTTTAAAATGCATAGAGCTCAGTTCACACGTTGATGCCAAAATAAGACATTCTTAACAATAATGTTGGCAAAATCATTGATGCGAATCATCTCTTCATTCAACATTATCAAGAAACTGAAATTAATATTTGGGAAATAAGAGACGATTGGTATAAAAAGTACTGAATTGAAATAGACTGGTGACTGTTCGAGCCGTGATGGAATGCAAGAGTTACAAGCAATAAGCAACAAGCTCATTGCTTGTTTTATGTTATACATGACGCGAGTTATGAGCGAAATCTATAAAAAATTGACCAATCGAATAAGTTCCCCTCTGGCTATTATTGATTAAGTTTATTGCTTCTTTCAATCTTTTTGGGAAAAAAACTCTTTTTGATTTGCTACTTCTCCATCAAAAAAATTCTGAAAGAAGAAAGAAAAGCAACAAAATTCAAAATAAATTATTCACAATGAAGTTTTTTTCACATGAACATTGAATTACACAATCGTATTGCTAGGCTGAAACACGAATGCATTGCTTGAAGGACAAGCCCTAGAAGTCACAATAAACCTTTGCGGGTTCGTTGGAGGGTCGAATAGACCCACTCATTTTTGACCTAACCTAGTAAATAGAGGTGATGACATCTACTCTTACGAAGACACCATCCATGGGATCTGCAGAACACTTAATTTCGTGAATATCAAAGATAAACGAGGATCCCCAAGGCGGTCAGTTACATAGCAAAACTTTGACGTCGATAGACGAACGAGGTTCGTCCTCTGTCTTTCATTGCAAATTTCCCTAAAAGGCAACTTAATTAAACCAGAACACAAAGACAAACCAATCGTAGTCCAGCATTCCAGACAGCGCTGTTTCGACTAGACACAAGTCTCCCCAGGGTTCTAGGTAATGAAACCTATGTGGCAGGTTGAAACAGCGCTATTTGGTGTTACAGGAGACGTGCAGGACGCCTATTGGACACCAATGAGCTATCCAGGCACTTTCCAAGAGCGAAAACTCACCAAAAAAAGACCATGGTTACTGTATAGTGGTCAGCGGCTGATGTGATTCACTATTACTTCCTGCAACCGGACCGAACCATAACAACACAGTCCTATTGTGAGGAAATCGACGAAAGAGGTCTGATCCTTAACCACGACAATGTCCGTCCGCACGGATCACAAATCACCCTCCAAAAATTAAACAAATTGAGCGTCGAAGTTCTGCCTCACCTATCATACTCCCCAGGCCTCCCTCCAACCGACTACCATCTTTTCAAGACCTTCAATATATTTCTCACCGGTAGAACCATCACCAATAAGAACCAGGTATAAACGGCCTTCGTCGACTTCATCGAATCCCGAACATACAATTTTCATGTTGACGGAATTAATCGACTTGTGCTACGTTGGCAAAAATTCATCAAATTAAATGAGAATTCAATGATATATAATACTTTGAAGTATATGCACTGTTTGGAAACTTTGATGTAGTTCAGGCTGTCCCTTCATGAAGGTGTTTCAGGAACATCACACTAGCTCAAGACCATTATATGGAGCAGATTGTTTGGTTCACTTATCAGCTTTTTCGTTGCCTATGTTTTGTAAACTGTTCATTGAAAACCTCATGATAAAGTGTTACTTGAATAATTTTATCATTTATAGGAATGTAGGCTGGCGTCAAGGTTTTGGTTGGTTTCCGGGTTTTGTCGTGGTCTTCTTTGGTTATAATCTCCAAACGCTTCAACTGCAACTGCGGCAGTCATCTTCAGTGGCGTAGTCGCAGTACTCTTCTTGACGTATCAAATATCATTTATTAAATTCCGAATGTATTTCAAGATTTCTTTCCAAAATGGCCACTGGTACATTCAGAATTCGGGGTAAATGTGGGATAATTCAAATGAGAAGTAATTGAATATTCGATTACAACAAAAATCTATAACTGCAATTTTTTTCTGATGATAATTAGAATGAGTATTATACATTTAAAATTCCTTTTTACATTTTACCACTACTTTAAAGAACTACAGACTTTCAAAACCAAATGTTTCAATTTTGAAAAAAGAAGTTTTCATTTTCTCTCTTCAAAAAGACATGGTACCTATATCATTCGTAAGATCTTGGCAGTCGAAGCCAGTTATATTATGAAAGTAAAGAAGAAGATATTTAATCTTTTCAGAAGACCTCAAAGGCTGAATTTTTTGAATTAGAACTTGCGAAAATCAAGGAATCCATAAAGAAAAAGTACCGGAATGGTACATCTCCAGTGCCTATTTAGCAACTTCAAATGGTTTTTGTTTCATGATGTACTTTTACTACTATAGGTATATTCAAAGTGTGCTGAATTTACAAATATCTTTCATACCACAAAAATAGAAAGAAGTATTCAAGTATCAGTTTGTTCATATAATATAAAACCTATGGGACTCTTAGTTTGATTTAAACATATTTCTTATCACTGTTGCGCCATGTCCATTATCAGCAGATCTGCAGTGCTAAATTTTCCGTTAAGTAAAGGTAATTGAAATTCTTTCAATCGGATCATTGGAGGAAATCTCTTGGAAAATTTTTTCAAAGATTTGTGAAAAATTATAAATTTGTAAGGATTTTACTGCTTGCAATTAAAAAAAGCTGATTATCTAATTGTTGTGAGGAGTATCTTTTTCATTGAATAAAACTGTGATAACTTTATTCTTTACAGATCTTCGTGCAATAGGCAAATGGAGGTCCCAGAACTCCAGAATCATTAAATGTAATTGTACTAAAATATGTTGTCTTCATTTGATCTAACAATAATTCGTCCTAGTTATTTCATAAGTTTTGAATTTAATTCCAAGGTAACGATGCAGTTCACAACATCTGAAACCATGTAAATAAAATGAATATAAATTATTCTGACCCAGATTGAAACTAAAGAAAGGATGAGATGCATATTTTTATTTTTATTCTCAAATTATATAGACATATTTAAAGTTTCACTTGTCATCTGTCTCGTTAACGAATTGAAATTGAACAGTAATGCAAGTAACTTCATGACATTTGAGAGGTAGAATTGCATGTTTGCGATTTATAAATAATAATGAAAGGACGATTGACGAACTTTGGCAAATATGACAAAAATCGCTAAATATGTGTTTATGTATTTTCTCTGCTGTCACATTTTTTTTTGCTAACCAAACCAAGGCATTCCACTTAAATCTCAATTGTTTCACATGTAACACCTGTGGAACTAATAACATATTTTGTCATCTGTCTAAATAATCCATCAAATAATAAAAATACGATTTAGATAAATTCCTGAGCACACAAACTCGCATATATTTATTTAATTTTCAGTTGCACATAATCCATCACTCAAAAAATTCATATATAACCAGCACAATCCCTTTTTGGGAAGTTAGATCTGAAACATAACACGTTTTGCTTACTTTCTAATGAATCACATTTTTGAACAGTATTAAAAAGTAAGCAACTATAAGACACCCCCATATATATTATATACCTATAGGTATCATACATTATCTATATATTATAATATCTATGGGTACTCCATACCCTATGGAATATGGTCAATATGGGAGATTTATCCACCATGTTATCAATATTGATTTTTCGTTTCGGAACTGGGAAACTTCCACTATTCTATATCAGTTGGTAATAATAATGATATTATTAAAATCAGAAATGTGTATTTTCTTCGATAGTAAGATCTGAAATGATCCAAAAAACATAGTTCATTCCGAAAAGCAAATTCGATTTTTCATTTTTGGATCCCATAAAAATCTGACATTATTTTGAAAACCAATCGGATGAATATTGGCGGAAATACATTATCTCTCGACGATTCAAGTTAGTGTGTTACCAAAATAATCACCTTTTTTACTAAGTGACAATTAATTTCAAATGTGTTGAAAAATATAATTATTTTTTTCAGGCAACCGCTGTCAAAAGTTTCGGTTAGGCAGTGTTAAATTTTGGAACGTTTCCCAACCAAATTGTGTTTGTACTCAAAACAAATATTGGCAGCATTGTGAAAACTTAATAGAAAACAATTTTAAAATAATTTGAAAGTGAATGCCGCGAAAAAATGTCCTAACCTCACTAATATGGTTTATTAAGTTTATGTCTCTTTTAACTAAAGCAAAACTCTACACATTTATTATATTTTGGATTGAAGATAGTTGTAAACCAATCAAGTTTGACAGTGCACTCAGTGTTTTTGATATTCAGAAATAAATAAAATAGTGATTAATTGAAATGTGTGGTGTTTATTTATTGAAGATAAATATGTCAATGTGATTGTAGTAAGAAATTACAAAAATATCATTTATGGGATACACGCACAGACCATTGTAACAAACGCAAGTTAGTGGGTAATCATAACATTCAACTTGCATGAAGGTAGTCATTCACATTTACGAAATCATCATTCCTGTCAGATATAGAAATAACTCCAAACATAATGCTTCTGTTATCTCCATTATAACAATAGAATGAGAGGCAATTAGTCACTGTGGCATCATTACTTCAGACTGCAATAATCAAAATAATATTTTATACTCTCACTCCAGGTCAAAATATTGAATTTTGATAATTTCAAAAATGATGGAAATATATTTTGATTTCTAAAAAGTGTTTTATTCTGTAGAGAAATATATGACTGAAGTCTCATCTGATAATGTAAATCTAACTGAAAGGTTTGAGATTCCCTTTTTAATTTTGACAACTATTTCTCAATATCAGACTGAGAATGAATAGATATTAGCCGGTAGGCGGGTATTTATAAATTTGAAAATGACATAACCTTGAACGTTTGAACAGTGCTGCCAATGTGACCACTGACGACCTATCTAAAAGTATGTTCCAAAAGTAACCACTTGCTAACCGCTACTAACAACAATTTTTGAGAGTGGCTGTCTTCAAAATAAATTAATGATTGGCAGACCGTGTATAGTTTCTGATAGAAAAGTTGACGATGGAGAAGTAGTACTTTGGTGTTTCACATTCCAGCCTTTCTTAGACAACTATCGGAACCACAGATGAACTAAATATTAAGAATTATATCAAAAGTATCCAGTAAACAATTCCAAAAACTTTATATTATTTGAAAGAATGGCAATTTTTAAATAAAGCAATTAAAAACAATACAATTTATTGAATTCATGTCGATTCAGTGATAGTGTAATGAAGTATTTTCAAGTTTCCAATGTAGTGAAACTAGCCATGAAAGAAAACGTTTTGAATTTTTCACAGTGTTTTTTAAATATTAAATGATGTATGAAATCAAATCTCCTGAATTACTGACGAAGGAATTTCGTAGATTCAAAAATGAGCGTTTGTATTTTAATTAAACTTTAAGAGATCTCTTCTCTCAAATAACTGGATAATGTTTGTGGTGAGTTATTTATACTTATCATTGAAGTACTTCAAAGGGCATTTGATTCTGTTTATGAATTATAGATTTTTTTCTAATATGCTTTTATCTGTTAAAGGGGAAACTTTTTAGTTCACCCTAACAAATTACTGCTTAAATTCAATGTGATTTCCATTACAAGTTGTATATTTTTTCAAATCATGGAAGAATCACCTAATCGAACATTGAAAATTACAAAAAAGTTGTCAATAACCAGTTGCTAAGAGCTCTTCTAATGCAAAATATGATAAAATGAAACGATAAAACATATTATAAGGGCACTGAGGACACTGATTTTCAATTCAGGTTGAGGACTTTTGGCTGCTCCCAGGAAAAGGTATCACGCCCAAAGTGGCCATAAGTGCTGGTCTCCTGGTAAATGGGTCGTCTCAGATCCAAATCGTTGACAATTTTTCCAGGTCTCAGATCAAAATTATTCATGACGATCTGAAGCAGCTCTCTCTGGGTCTTCTGCGATGTCCCATAATCAAATACTGAAACAGATAGAGGTTCGGCCACCCCAATAGCATATGAAACTTGCACCAAGCATCTCTTGCAAATGCCAGCCATGACCAAAGACTTGGCCACCCATCTAGCTGCATAAGCTGCTGATCTGTCGACTTTGGTAAAGTCTTTTCCAGAAAAGGCGCCGCCTCCGTGTGCCCCCCATCCACCATATGTGTCAACGATGATTTTTCTGCCAGTGAGACCAGCGTCACTTTGTGGTCCTCCAATGATGAAATTGCCGCATGGATTAATATGGATGATAGTCTGATCATCTAGATATTTGCTGGAAATTACTTCTTTGATGACTTTTTCAGTGACAGCCGTTCTTAATTCCTCCAGAGTGATTTTCTCGCTGTGCTGCACAGAAACAACCACAGTGTGAATTCTTTTGGGAATGCAGGCACCGCGTTCCAAAGTGTATTCAGCTGTGACCTGCGTCTTGGAATCTGGCCCAGCCCACCAGAATTCACCAGATCTTCTCAATTCAGCTAGCTCGTAGTTCAACTTGTGCGCTAGGATTACTGTCAATGGCATGCATTCTTCAGTTTCGTCTGTAGCATATCCAAACATCAATCCCTGGTCGCCTGCTCCGACCTCTTCTTCAGGTTTGTTAATGTGAACGCCTGCCGCAATATTGGAAGACTGCTGGTCCAATGCCAATAAAACATTGCAGGTCTTGTAATCAAATCCTTTGGACGAATCATCATATCCAATGTGTTTGATTGTTTCTCTGATGACTTTTTGATAGTCCACGACTGCTTTGGAGGAAATTTCTCCGCAAACTAGAATCATCCCGGTTTTCGTTACTGTTTCGCAGGCTACTTTTGCATAGGGATCTTGCTCCAAGTGTGCGTCCAGGATAGCATCACTGATTTGGTCGCACATTTTGTCTGGATGTCCCTCTCCCACAGATTCGGAGGTGAATAAGAAATCTGCTCCATCTTCAGTTTCACAGCCCGGAATGGCACTTTTTAATTTTTCTAAAATAAAGATTTCTTCAGAGGAAAGCTCAGGAAAACATGATGATTTTATTCATTTCTTCATCACAAAGAAAAGCAAATGAGTTCCTGATAATAACTTTATTCTTCATTTGTTGATTCACTAATCTTGTCTCACTCTCAGACAATAATAAAAATCTGTTTTGTTCCTATTTCTAAGAAAGTTTAGGCCTAACCGAAACTAGTGAAAACTTGGTCAATACTTATGGAGTTCAAGCTAATACTCTACTTTCAAATTTCAATTTGAGCTGTAGGTAATGGCTGTCAATTGAAAAATAAGTAAATTAGTATATACAAGAACACTGATGACAATTTTTTTTCCATTAATATTTCCCCAGACACCACCGATTATCTGCTTCATGTCAAATTTAGGTCGGAATATCATTGGAAATGGATATACATAAGATATTCCTTGAACTTGGAATGAATGTCTTTCAGTGGATATTCTATGGAGATTCATATGATATCCAAAAAATGTACTTCTGGATGTCCAGGTTAGTACCCTCTGTACATCCGTAAGATTTTCTTTGGGCACAAATGGCACGTTCTATTGATATCCATCGGATATATATGTGTTGTCCGTTTAGTTCTTGATAGATCAATCACTAGGTGTTTATATTCAAGAGCAATTTGAAGAGAGAAAAAGGTGGACCGTTTTGCTGTAGAAACATTCGATACAGAACACGTAGCACCCGGAAAAACAGCTCATATATATATATAATTTGACACAAACCTATTTAATGATTTCAACCATTTTCCAAACGCACACTTGTGTCAGAACATTTGCAGAGTAACAGTAGGCAGACCAATAAAATTAATAAAATACCTATTTTGAATAGAAAATAAGTAGCAATGAAGTGAATTTATGTTAGGCATCCTTATGAGGCATACCTACACTTTGAGCTTTTATTATCCTGCTGTTTTTAAAAATGAATTCTTTTTTGTCATTCTGTTGACAATTACACGTCAACGTGAAAATAAATATGAATTGAATATTTGAGATAACTAGTGAAAAGTCCAACAATACAGTTTTTTGGTTTTAATAGTCTTCTTATAAAAATACATCCTTCAACACAAAATTTGGCACCCTAAACTAAGACAGTGGCAACATGCCATGTTGAAAATCGTATACATAAAATTCAATTAGATTCAATTTCCAAATTTCATTTTAGGGCATGCTTTGTCCCTTCATCTTATCATGTAAGGATCACAGGCCTTCCGTTACCTGAGATTTTACGAATATGATTGTTATTCATTTTATCTACTAATTATACATACTGCCACTGTCCAAGGAACATCAATTTTAATGCTTAGTCTTTTTGTCACACATATCTAGTCAATTGTGCATAAAATTCTTGCAAGCAAACGTGCAACTGTGTGAAAGTAGGTCTTTCTTCTGCACTCATTGCCCAACAGTAAGCCATCACTGCAAATCTGAAAGGAAATGTCAGTGTAAAGATTTTTGATTAAGTATTGGTTCATTACAGATATAATCAATTTTGCAGAAATGAAGTGAACTTCAGATTGACAGCAGTCATTGCTACATTAATTTTACAACTAGTTTGCTTATTTATTTCTGGATATTCTATTGTTACTTTGTAAGGTCTCTTGTTGGTGATTTCATTTTCTTTCCTCTCATATTAGGATTTTATGACTATTTCAACTTCTTCTGAATCCACTCAACTTTTATTCATCACCTTAGACATTATTTTTATGAATGCTGTTCCAAGTTCAATGCCCATCTCAATGCAAGAGACATTTCAGAAAAAATTAAGTAAATTAGAGGTCAACATGGAAAATTAATTAAATTTCTCAAGTTATTTCACTGAAAAACCATTTTGTAAACTTATGGAATTGAAAATGAACATTTGTCATTTAAGGATATGATGATGAATTTTTTTTTATTTTCATATTCATTATTGAGACAATAGCATTACATCTACATTCTGTTTAAAATCTGTTCTTTAAAAAAGAAAAACCAAAAGCAAAAATAAGCCAATCGTTTACAATCTTTTTAAGTGATTCCAAAAAATAATACACATTGTGAGTGTTTGCAAGTCTCAAAATTCTACCTATAGACTCATTCTGGCCATAGTTAGTATGATGAAAGGGTACTTTGCAGATTTCTGTATTTCTTGTTCTCTTGGATTCACATTTAAAGTTATAAGATCAACAAGTTCCGGGGAATTAATGCAACCATTGATTATTTTGTGAATTAGTGTAAGATCTGAATCTAATCTTCTATGAGCCACAGTATTCAAGTTAAGAATGTCCAATATAGTTCTATAGTTATATTCACCAATATATCATAGTTTGTACAATAACAATGTAAGTACCAAAAAACCATGATGTCACAAGCATTTATCTGAATTTGTATCTACTGGTATTTGGCTTCATATCCAAGAACAGTAAATATTATAAAGCTATTGCTAACTTCAATCATTTCAATTTTTTTCTTAATTTTCAAATACCAAATTCATGTTATTAACTAGCATATTCAGTTCCGTTGATATGTAATGTTTTGCTACAAACATGGCTTTTATTTTATTTACACTCAGTTCAAGTTCATTAATTCGGTTATAATTCTTGAGCTTCTTGAATATACTATCAAAAGAGGAAGAGAGAGAGAGAGAGGCAGACTTGGAACTAACTGCATGTGATGTATCATTTTCATACAAACCAATAATATTTTAATGAGGTCATTATAGTACATTATGAAGAGAAGAGGGCCAATAACACTGCCTTGAGGTACACCAACTTCAACCTCAGACGTAATAAATGAGGTATTATCAATTTTAACAAATTGATGTGTTCACTCAAAATTAGATCCAAAGCCATAATATTTCCGCTTTATCTCTAAAACCTTTTCTATCTACAGACTCAAAAACTGTTTTTATATCAACAAAGTCATCAGAAATATTTTTATCAGTTCATTTCACTTCGTCAGGGTAAGTTGTAATATTGCTTTGCAATAAGGTTTCTTGAGAAAACCTGTCCGATTTTCCTTGAACATATTGTTGTTTTCCATGTACTCCTTGCTCTGATTGTGAGCTGTATTCTCAAAAAAATTTATATATCTAGCAATATATAGTGATTGGTCTAAAATAAGTAACTCCATTAGTCCATTATGGAGTATTATCGATCAATTAACAAATGTTAAGTTGTCATTATGAATTCTTTGTTTCACACACTTTTTTGAGCCGTTCAAGTTTAAAGCAATTACATACCTACATAACTTTAAAATTTGTTTCTCCACTGTTTGAGCAATGATGGAATTGTTGCTCATCACTGATACTTGAAATTTTGAATAAGCATCTGAATAATTCGATAGTAGCAAATCTAATAGTCTAATAAATCCAATTATTGATTTACTTACAGTTCATCTGGACAATTGATGGGCTGAGCCAGTCGGTAACCATCTTTTAAATAAGCTGCCATTTCAAAAGGATCGATTTCAATGTAGGGTTGTTGAGCAAGGGTAGTCAATTCCCAGAGTAGTACACCAAAAGACCAAACATCCGAACTGGGAGAAAAACTCTTATGTAAGAGACTCTCAATTGCCAACCATTTGACAGGTCTGTTTTCATTATCTCCAAGGCAATGATAGTCAGATGGGAATAGGTCTCTTGATAAGGCATTGTCAGCAACTAAGACATTCAGTTTATCATCCACCCTAAAAAATAATAAATCAATTAATGAACCAAATTGTCTTGCAATTTTTTTTTTGTAATTATGGCCACGGTAAAAATTTTATGGAAGTAGGGACTAAACTTGCTCTCAGATTGTTGATAATTGTTTGTGAAAATTTCAATATAGCTTGCTAAAAATGATTTGAACATCAAACTTGTTTTAGTCAACAATTTCCGGGGAGCAGAGTTTTCAATAACAAATGAGCACAAACAAATTGTGTGGATTATATGGTTACCATCCATTAGTTATTGGACCTTCTGGCCATACGGTAGTGTATCTTCAACAAAGGTTTCTGGTTCAGCAGTTCAAATCTTGGAGTTGAATTTTTTATTGAAAGCATTTGGATATTTTTTTCAAGACACACTGTTTGTGATGGGTCAGTCTCCACCAGGGTCCTCAAATCCTCGTCCTGGATTACTGTAGTTCTACCACTTCGGGCTCAACTTCGGGTCTCCAAAACAAAATTTCGCAAACCAACGTCAAACAGTATGTTTAATAACACTATCATTGCCAAATGCCAGGTTAATTTTTAAGGATGCTTTAGCAGCACTTTCGTTCATTTTGAATTCGTAAAGAAAAATTGGCCGAAAATTGCCTAACGACATCATATAATAAGCTGAATAGCGGCAAAAAATTAAAATTTAGAAAAGTAAACAGCATCAATGTATACAGTACAAAACTCTCTATCAATCAGTATATACCACGACATCATTATTCAATTTCAGAAATAGGATACATTTATCTATAGGTACAAAATGTTTCTTGTTATCGATTGCTGATCTTCACTAGTTATTGGCATATTCAAAATAATAATTTTTCATTACCGAGTTGGGTAGGTATATTTTTTTAATCTTTTTGAATATGAGATAAATTATCTGAACATTATTTGTTCTAGGTATGCAAATAATTCAATTGTTTGAAGAAGAAAATATCACTTCAGATTATAAGACTAAAGTTAAATACAGCAGGCAACGGAAAGGATAGAGCACAGACATTTTTTGCAATTTCTATGTAGGATTATTATATTCTAGTATTTAATCTTTTGGTCTGGTTGTCTGTTCTAGTGATTCCTAATGATTCTTATGTTTCAGCAGTATTTGTATGTCTAAGATTTTAAGCTCTTAGTACTTGAACATTTAAATTATCTACTGCGGAATCTTCATTATGAAAAATATTGAACACATTTTTTATCGGGAATCTAGTTTGAACTTTTGGTGTTACTCATATCAGAAAATAATAGCTTTGAAGCTCTTTCATAGCTATAAAAAATAACAAATAATCTGGTTTTTGTGTGATTACTTGCTTTAAACACAATTATCTTTTGTAGAATCAAACATAACCCCCAAAAAAACGCGTTATTTTGCTTTCAAAATGTTCTGCAAGGACAAGAACAGATGAAAAAGTCATGTTCAGATGATTGAATTTTTGCCAAAGTAATTGAAAAAACGTGTGCTTCTTTTCAAAAAAGTTATTATACATTTCAATTCTGAAAATTTTGGGCTCCTTGCAATATGAAATGAAGGTTTCAGCCGCAAACTATTATTGCCAAATGT
Source organism: Leptinotarsa decemlineata (assembly GCF_000500325.1). NCBI lineage: Eukaryota > Metazoa > Arthropoda > Insecta > Coleoptera > Chrysomelidae > Leptinotarsa > Leptinotarsa decemlineata. Next base: position 94,702 of record NW_019290041.1, on the reverse strand, counting down.
TATTTCAATATTGCTACATGTGTACATTTTTTTCTAGCCGATATATTGTTCCTATTGTTAAACCAATATTGTCAAATAATGTTATACCAACATTGCTTAGTGTTCACCATTTTTTCTGCCTAATATATTTTTCACAATGTTGTTCCATATGTTTCCATAACATATAACATATATTAGTTTCGAATAAAGAACCAATTTTACCAGGAAATATCAGTCCAATATTATTTACATTATGCTTATGTTTTCATAACGAAATATTTTTACATTGTTTTTGAATAACCAGGAAATATCATTCAATATTGCTAAATATTCGCATTTTTTCTGGCTAATATAATGTTTACAATATTTTGTCAATGTTTTCGTAATATTGAAATTAGTTTGTAATTTTACTTACACACAATTTCTGGCAGCTAAATCTTTATGAAGTAAATGTTTCTTATGCAGATACTGCATAGCTTGAATTATTTGCAGTGCCATGTCAACAACTTCTTGGGTAGTTAAAGTATGGTGAACGCCTTCCGAAGAAACTTTACATTTTTGCAAGAACAGCTTCAGGTTCTTATAGTTTTTGTATGGGTAGAGCAGAAACGGGGCAGTGTGGTCTTCAATAGATACTCGAAGAATGGTCAGAATATTTTTGTGGTTCAGAGAGTACATAGCCATTCCTTCTTGTAGTAGAAGAGATATTTGTACTTGACTTGCATGATCTGTGACTGTTTTCACTATAACTGTTTCTTCTGTACCGTCTTCATTTGTGTAGGATCCCTGGTAAATTTTTCCGAAAGTTCCTTCAAGGATAATGCTACTTAGACGAACTCTACACCTGTAAATATTTCAAATTTTAATAGTATGCCAGTTTTATGATGCAGAAATTCATCAAAAAGAACCTATACATTTTTTTCCAAATAAATAGAATCTAAACAATATGAGAAATAAATACATATGATATTTTTTCCAGTCAAACAATACTGTGACAGTATAATGAAAAGGAATAATTTTTTTAAGAAAGATTAGTTTTTTGAAAAACAATTTTATGGCTTTCTCCTTTTCCACTTTTAGACAAAAAATGTGGGAAACTTCTGAACAAAGAATGAGTGAAATCAACTGTGAAATAAACTCTTCGCAAAAGTGAGTAGATTGTGCGTGTTAGAAATCACACTTAAAAGGTAAGACCTCGTTAATCCTTAGCTCGCACAAGTTTCGACTTCTGAGGGTTGTCGTTCGTAGGGGTGCGACAGCTGGTTAACGGAAAAACAGATTTTAAACAGATTTTTTAAACAGTTCCACTCAGATACAAATTGGAGGGAAAATTCCTATCGAAACATCTACTTTTACATGAACACAAAAAAGAAAAAGTGCTTTCGACACAGCTACTATTTCCTATTTAGTTTGTACTTCAAAAAATTGTTATGAAATTCAAACAGAGCTGATGAAATCAGTCGTGCTGTAAGTAACTGATGAAGAAAGTTAATACGTGCCTGAAAGTTAACGGAAAAGTCTTTGTATGAAATAGTTTTTATATTTTGTGCGAAAAGACAATTCTTGAATTTTCGCTCTCATATGAAACATTTAGAATAAACTTTTTATAATTCATTATTTATCCGTCAGAAATCCCGCCTTCGATAAAAATCATGACAACAAATTAATAGCTCTAATAAAGTTTCTGTAACTGTTCGAAATGAAAGTGTCATAGTTCATAGTTTTATAGTGGACATGCCCGTTTGATTTAAAAAAAAAATTAAATATCTTGTGAACGGTTGATTTGTGATATAGAAAATGTTTCATATATAAATTTCAAATACATGGTGTTCTATTTGAAAAAACTGAGTTTTGGCCCATTTTCATATCTTCAGAATTAGTCATCGATTCCGAACACCTTGTATAACAGTTTTGGAATGTTACTTCTACAATACGATGAAATGAAGTATTTTGATGAATCAGTAATAGCTCATTTATTTATTCTATCAAACTTTTGAATTTTATGGGGGAATCACTCGAGAGTCAAATACCTAGTTTCGTTCAATATACAGATGAATATTTCGAGAACGGTTCATTTTTAGTATAGGGTGTATTGCATAAACTCACACCATAATCATCCCAGGTATTCAAAAATGTGAAAATACACAGGGTGTTACATTTCAATTAAGGAAGTTGATACCAATTTACTGTTGTGTTGGAAAAACGTCATTATTTTCATTCGATGAAGTATATTAGAAAACCTACATTTGCCAATTTTCTGGATATGAATCTTATTATTTCCCAAAATACAACTGACCGACGATCATCGCGCTGTATCCTGAATAGAGTAGCGTTCCTATGAATGATATCATTTCCATAGCGATCAACACTGAATTGACACCGTTATTGTGTCGACATTAGAAGTGGACTTCTAAATGACAGAAATGATTAAAACCATTTCAATAGAAGAATACTTTACGGTCATTATTTCAAAAACTGTTTATTTTCAAGTTGGTCAGCATTATAATGAGAACCACCAACAAAGTTTCAGCCAATGCCACTGAAAAATATTTCCCATAAGGATTCTACAGTATGTTTATAAGTAGAATGTTTACCTTGTTGGTTTACGTTGAAAAGGTTGCCAGAAATGTGTTAATATAATTAGATTTCTACTTTAGCAAAAAAATTCCTATGCTATTTGCGGAGTCTACATAATTTGTCAAGAATTAATTCAAACAAAATAAATGAACTGATTTCCCACCTCCACCAAATTTGATAACAATAAAATAAAAGTGTTTCCTAATGAAGGGTTTTCTTCAAAAAATATTCATTCAGACATTTTGAAAAATACCTTTGTACTGTGAGTTCAGCGATCCTATCTTGTAAATCTTTAGATCTTTCGTCTATCAAAGAATAACTTGGCATTCTTCTGAAACTCCCATAAGAAGAGGCATTCACACTGTTCCTGGGTAAAGCAGCAAGGAACGTTGTTGTTGTTGTCGTCGTTGGCCCGCTACCATTTTCAATGGTTCTTCGAGTTTTTTTATCCTTTATGTAGTACAGTGTAACAACAAATGCAAGAATCAAGATGAGTACTAGCGCACAGCAGACTGCTATGTAGAAAATGTTGACAGAGTTGGAGAATTGAGGCATGGAATCCATGGAGATGTATGTAGTAGACTTTTCGAATTGAAGACAAATTTTCTTTCTTCGAAATGTTAGTGTTGTTACATTTTCATGTGACAGGGTGATGTTGATTATGAGAGTTATGTCCACTTCACCTTCTACAGTGCCTGAACAAGGTAACGATACTGCAAATGTCTGAAGTGTATTTGGTATCAAGCCCGTTTTTGAGATGTTGAGTTTTGGAGGCGGAAGAGCTGCAGAATTTGAAGTCTCTAACATCATCGAATAAGACACCTGAAAACGAATAATTAAATTTTTACGAATATTTGACTTTCATTTCTAACTTTTGTATGGATTATTCATATTTTCCTATACGAACATTGATTTGTAAAAAAATCAATGGTATTTACGAGTGAAGTAATGCCCTCTATTGTGGGTGGTTTGGAGGTGATGACCAAACTTTTCAATTTGTTATGGTTTGTACCCAAACCAAATGACATTAACGTTGTGAAAATATAGTCATTCCTCTTGTTATTTTACAGATAGGTCCTGAACAAATCATAGAAGTTGTACGGCCATGGATTATTACAGAAAGGAAAATATTTCCATTGAATATTATCTTCTCTCTGAAGAACATCTAAGGTTACACCTAATGGATTCGTCACCAAGCAATATTCTTATATAGAACACTCAAATCCACATCAGGAAAAAAATGGATTCATGTACCTACCTGGTAAAGCTCTTTTTCAGATTTATATCGTCGTGATATAAATAAATAAATCTAGTAGCTCCAGTTGCTTCGCAACATTTAATAATATTCTTAACGGACTTCGGTCTTCTACTTTTTTAAATTTTGTTTATGAAAATAGTCTATATTTCATTCTCGAAAAATTTCGTTTCTTTTGATTGCCTTCTTGCAATCTGATACAACGACAAAATTCAGATTTTGATTAGCACAAAGTTTACGTTTTGAGAGAACAATATTCTTAACTGGCTCGTTTTTTTAATGAGTAGAGCGAATCACCATAACTTGTTTTTTTTAATTCCGTTTTTAGTCATTTCCCCCCAATAATTTTAATGGCGCATAGCAGATACTCTTTCGAAGAGTATCTGTCATGATCGTGTGACTTCACTCAAATCCTTGACTGGATATGGATATGATTATCTACTGGTCTTTTTTCAGCCTATGCCCTGTTATCCCTAAAAAACTTCTCTTTGGAGGACCATATGGTTCGTTACAAATGATTTGTACTTATGGAAAACATTTACTTAAACAGAGTATTTGTACTTAAGAAAAAACTTTACCCTGACAATTTTTTAAAGTACTTACACTAGAAATCTTTTGTTCTTTTCATTTACACGTTCATTTACAACTTTAAATCCTCTATCTGAAAAAATACTTGAGTATAAGTACAAATATAAGTGAAAAGGGCTTGTATTTGTATTTCAAATACTTTTCTCAAGTACTCTCCAGTTTCACTTATTTCAAAAGTTTTATCTTCGCGATCTCATCTATCGTCAATAGATTGAATAGGTACTTCAGAAATAACATTTTTACTCAAACTGCATGCCCTTGAACTATATAGCATGTTATGGTTTTATTTGCTGCTATATACAGGGTGTTTATTAAACATGCGGCAAAAAATTAAGAGCCTATTCTAAGGATATTTTGTCCTTCGATGAGTTTTGATAGGGCGCTTTGTTTCGAAGATACGGAGCAAAAAAGAATTTCGACAATAATAATTTTGCTAATTTTAAATTAAGGTAGCCGAAATAAAAGTATAGCGTACTATACCTATAGACCTACCAAGTAATAAAAAATCTAACAATTCCGTTGGTACCTATCAACAACATTCCGATTACTACAAACGGCTGCAGACATTCAATTTGAATAGTATGTCTCATAAATGCTCCTGGTGTTTTTGAAAGAGTTCGGGAGTTGATGAGGAGAAGATTGGATTCTTGCATCCGGGGAGTAGTTATTTTCAACAGTTCTTGTAGATTAAGAAACATTACATGTAATTTTTGGTAATAAATTGTTATTGTCGAAGAATAGTCCCTCAAATTTTTGCCGCATATTCAATAAACCACTTAATAGACCGCTTCAAGCATTGCTCGCTGAACTTCGTCTTTTAATTTCTCCAATGAAATAATATCACTTATCAGAATATGCTTTCATTTTAATTATGTGTAATGAAATCATTTCAGTTTTCTCAAAAAATTCCATTACAGTAAAGTCACATAAGAAATTCAATGAAAAATAAAAAATAGGAAATTTGATCAAAAAAATTAATGAAAATGTTACTATCAAGTTTCAATAATACTTTTACTCACCGGCTGTCCAGGTACTAAACTTTCCCATGTGAAGTGGAGAGAGTCAATTTTGGACGGAATCAAGACTACAAAATGAAGGGCATAGTTATTGATGATCCCATTTCTGACATAGAAGAGTTCTGCCCTCAGACCTGAAAAAAAATTTGAGTCCTATCAACAGGTAGAACTTTAACCTCTGACATACACCCGTACTAGATGATCTTGATTCATCAATATCTACTTGTGATGCACTGTTTGGTACCTTTGGTGAAGTAATGAATATTACTGAACTTTTATCCCAACACCAAATCGTTATTTTAACACCTCGACACGTGTTTCGATCACCAAGTGATCATCTTCAAGAGGAAGACAAACTTAACCTTCCTCTTGAACAACTAACCCAGCTAATACCTATGAAGTCGTAGGTCCACATGAGAGGCAAGGGATGAGGTGTTTTTCACCTGAACTTAGGCATGTCATATGCAACTCTTCGGACTCCCACCCCGGAGTATATGTTTGTGGAGTTGTTTCCGAACTTTGTCTGCAGGTGGCGCAGTGGACATCCTACAGAATTAACTGCACATGGAACTCATGACTAGTTGGAATTAATTTTGTTTGTTCGGGATACTCAAACGGTTCACTCCATCAGAAATGGCCTGCCCGGTACTGACGAGGGGCAATCACCCTGGAAAAAACGGTCTATCGGTGGTCGTCCTGACCAAATGAAATTAATTTCTGCTTTTCATATAAAGGAAGTTACTTGTGATGAATTTTCTAAATGCAAGACGTTGCACAGGTGCTTGATAGTTTTACTTCAGCTTTCGGCGCAGCATTAGCTGGGTTGTTGTTGTTTTTCCGTCGGTTATCTGCCACACGTACCTACAAAGTCGTAGGTCCACATGAGAGGCAAGGGGTAAGGTGTTTTTCACCTGAACTTGGGCATTGCAGGATTGAATTTTTTTACAATTTCTAAGTATAAATCCAGTGACCTGATCCCTCTGGACCTGTACGTTAAGGAGGAGGCGTTAATGGCCATGTTACGATTGCGCACGTCTAGTGTAAACCTAGAAGTAGGAATGGGTCACCAAAGAAGACTCGGAATGTGGAGTGTACTCCAGATCACTAAGCCTAGGGATTAAGTGGTGAATGGGAAAAATACCAGCGTGGTTCAAACATAACTGGCTGGTATCTAAATCGCCACAAAAAGAAATAACCAGGAAAGGAATTTCTGGCAAAAACATAACAATCTGCACTGATAGTAGACAAACCCTATTAGCCTTGAACAGACAACGTGTTACCTCAGGGCTAGTACTAGAGTGCCACCAAGATTTAGCCAAAGCCTCCGTAGATAATAACATTATCCTGAAGTGGGTTAAAGGGCACGACAGGAGTAATGGTAATCGCTTTGCCGACTCTTTACTCAAGAAAGCGGCTGGCCCAAGAGTTTTAGGACCCAGTGACACCTACTTCGGCAATTGCGGAACTAGCCAAACGTCACACCCATGCTCAATCCCTAAATAGATGGGATAGAATCATAGGATGCTGTCTTGCCAAGATCACTCTGGGCGACCCTGGAAAGCTGGCACCGAAGAAATATCTGGCGATGACCAGGAAAAACGTACGCTTAACAGTATGATTTTTGACTGGCCACTGTCAACTAAGGAAACACCTCCATATTATATGGCTAGTGAACACACCTCCATGCAGGATGTGTGAACAGAAAGATGAAACTGTCAGGCATGTTTTATGCGACTGTCCGGAGTTATCGTATATAAAAAGTGTGTGTTCGGCGAGTCTTGGCCTACACCTGCTGATATAAAGGAGATGTCTCCTAGTGACCTGTCCACCTTCCTGCAAAGGACAGGATGGACAACAATGACCTAGGAGGACAACTCTTCGGGAGGATGTACAATGGGTAACATGTGGCCTAAGTGCTGTGGGCCTACAGTCACCCTCCCTACTCTACAGACAGACAGACAGACAGTATAAATCCGGTAAACCTGAGAACCTCAGATACTTTCAGTGAAGCACGTACTACAAAGCTCAGTTTTCTGACGAATAACAACACTTCAATCAGAATTTATATATTTTTCCCGGCAGAGGCCCGTTACTTTCTATTTTTTGATATTTGAATTCATTTTGTTTTGCAGTAAGCCCAATTGTAACTGAAGTTTCGTACAGTTCCGCGCATGTTATCTATTCTTGCATTATAATTCCAAGTCTCTGGTTGGTTCGTTACTTGATGAAGATCCACAGTAATGTCATGAACGACACCTTACGATTTAATCTTCACAAATTTATTTTCAAAAAATATATCACGACATGTTTCGCTATCACAGTAGCTTTTTCGCAGCTCCTGTGATAGCGAAGCATGTTGTAGTTTATGTGATTCCAAGTCATTAGCGAAGCATAAACATTCACTATTGAAATAGGAGAGTACCCAAGCTTGAGCCCTGAGGAATACCGGATGTATCTTAGTGAGTTTCAGACATATAACCATTATAAGAAACACACTGTTTCCTTAAAGATAAGTAGGAGTTAATGAGTAGTTTAGCATCATTAGACAATTCAAATTGAGTACAGCGATCAAGAAGTCGGTGTGAATAATATCATTTTGTCTAGTATTATTCAGTGCTTCCGAAATATATTCCGTTATAATAACAAGTTTCGTAACAGTCTATCTAGAAGACTGTTAGAAAAGTGATAACAGATTTGAAATTTATGAGAAACATTTCAATATTTCATTTTATCTCATGTGTTTCAAAATCTGTTAGCAATATTTCTCTAATATTCATCTTGAAGGCATCTCATCTTTCATGCTTCTCATATTCATTCCTGTAAGGGAAGCAAAGTTTACACCCTCTATTTTACTCGAAGTTTACTTTTATTGAGAAATGTTACTGTCATTTATGGTTCAGAGGTAAATATTGTTTGTAGTTTCTGGAATTAAAATGAGACTTAGTGCTTGCTTTTAAATTGTGTGTCAACTTTATCGTGATTGGGTCATCTTCAGTTAATACTAATCTAATGTAAAGATTTACATTATGAAAGCGGTTTTCTTTGAAGAATATGCTTGCGTTGGAACCCTGCATATTTTTGATCACATATCTAAGAAAACCGACCACGAAACTAGTGGTGTTTGTAAAGAGATAATTGTAGAAGTTAAAACTACTACCTATGACGATTATACAGAAATTGTAAAGAGACGCCCAGATACAGCTTCTTTATAATATGCATAATACAGAACTGATGAAAATTTGAGCTGAACATGTGAATACTGATATATGGATGACTTCAAAGTGAATTTTTTGGAAGGGTAACATTCCAATAATTTTATTTTCAGAAAATAATTATAGAGTTGTAAATAATGGGGTTTAAAATGAGGTTGTTCGTATTTCAACAAAAATAAGTGGCTTTGATAAGTCGAGATCTTCAATTCTATTGAAGAATACATCATTACTGCGGCTTTGAAGAGACTTTTTCGATGAACGGATTTGAACTCAGTGACAGAATTGTGATCAGCGCGTTCAGTGTCGACAACCAAGCCAAATTTATCGGCTGTTCGGTTAGCTGCCTTGAACAGAAATGACCAGACCTAAAAGATAAGCTCACGAACCTTGCAGAGGACAGTATCCGATCTCCTGATGACTTAACAGGCTTCAATTTTACAATTTTACATTTTTTGCAGATGACACTGTCATCCTCTGGCATGAAAAAAATATCCAGCAATTGAAATATACTATCACTAGTAACCTTGAAATGGTAAAAAATTGGTGTGATTCCAATTACTTACAAATCGAACGTGAAGATTTGAGCTTATAAACGGACAAACATTAGAAAACAAAAATAATACAAAATTCCTAGGAATATTTATTGATGACAAACTGAAATTTGATCTGCATATTAGAGCATTGACAAAAAAAATTATCGGCGGGATGTTATGCACTTAGAGTTGTCACAAATGAATTGAGCACATCTACAGCGAAGATGGTTCACTACTCTATGATTGAAATTCATTTGAGGTATGGAATTGTCTTTTGGGGATTTTGCAGGCAACAATCACTACAATCAGTGTTTGTCCTACAAAAAAAGCCAGTTAGATACCTATGCAAAGCTCGAATGCGTGAACCCTGTAGACCATTCGAGAATATTGNAAACGAACCGATAACGTTGAAGGCAAACAATCAAGAGGGGAATTAGTCAATGAAGCAGAAATTGGAGATAGTCGCAGTAATACTAAACAGACAAATACATAAGAATTTTTTGTTTTGAGAAAATCAGGTAGTTCTTCAATATTATTTGGAGTGTTCAAATGCAATTATCGCGAGATATGAATGCACTTGAATCCTACCCCATATAGACCATATCGTTCACTGAATCTTATTCAAATTTTCCCCTTCCTGCCACTTCATTTCGCTGAAATGAAGTACTTTCTACCCTGAATCATGTATTTAGATCACGCAATTTTCGTTTACAGGAAGGAGAAACGACCCTTCCTATTTTGTAAATGGGGGACGACCGCTTTGTCATTCAAAGTATCGGGAGCGTGTTCTGCGAGCTTAGCACTTGGGAATTTACGAGTTTGTCAATGCTCTGCTATAGCTGCAGTAAAATATAGTTGGACACGTTCAAATCATGGCATTCAACCGGTGGTGATATAAAATGATGATTCTGAGATTTAGAAATTTACAAAAATGATTTCATGGACATTGTTCGACATATATCTGAAGAAATGAACTTTAAACGTTCAAGCCAGTCTCGAATATACCTACACAGTAGGTTAAATGGACCACAAAGGGCGTTGGATTATATCTGACAGGCGTCAGTGCAGGAATCTTCACAGAAAATTTTCTGCATGAGCAATTGGCAATACAACTGAAAGAGTCGACCTTCATTTTTGGAACGGGCACACTTTCAGTTGTATTGCCAATTGCATATGCAGGAAATTTTCTGTGAAGATTCCTGCACTGACACCTGTCGGATATAATCCAACGCCCTTCGTGGTATTAGCCAGGGGAGTAGTTGTTTTCTGATAGGCGTCAGTCCATTCAACCTACTGTGTAGGTATATCCGAGACTGGTTTGAACGTTTAAAGTTCATTTGTTTAGATTTGTTTACTGCCAGTGTTCAAGCATAGCCCACTGACTAATAAGAATTTTTTTCGATATTTCATAATTAAACAAAAATTCATTTTTCTTAGACAACAATTTTTTGAATAATATACGTTTTTGAATATATAAAGTGAAAGTTGAATGTACTAGGTACGTGTCATGGAAACTAATATCGGGTTTCCTTGGTATTCTGTGGAAAAATCTTAGAAGATTGTGTTGCTCTAATAATTATTATAGTCAACGTTTTGGAATTATTATAATCAACGTTTTGAATTGATATGTCACAATTTCTACGCTTGATTTACACATTTTCGCAAATAGTTCATTTTAAATTTAATTCATTTTTCCTTTTTCTGGAACTTTTCCACAATGTTTTGTACAAAAATAAAGAAGTGAATGCCAAAAAGCTTTTTTTTACAAACAATAAGGTAGGAGACCCAAATTCAGACACTGTCCTAAACGACACATTTCTCTTTATACGACTGAAATAAGAAATTTACAAAATATAGATACATATTAAGACATCTGACGATGAAACCCAACAATAATTGATTAGGTCAAAATTCGGTTTCTACCTTACCGACACTGTCACGGTCGGGACGTAACCTTAAAGTTGGATGGTGACTGAAAGTTGTGTGTTGTGCTCATTGGTAAAGTATTTCTNTAAAGGTGATTTCGAATCGAATGAGCTATCGCTCATATTTTTAGGACCTTTATCTCTATTTTTCATGTTTTTACTTGACTTTGAAAATCATCCTTCAAAAAATGTATTCTTATCTAGTTCCACCAAAATTCATTCTTGCAATCAGAGTTTTGGAACCGATGAACAATCGAGAACAGGTATGCCAACATCGACCCACGAGGGACAAGATACCAACTTATTTACATATTTTCAACGAGAAATGAGCCATTTGGTACCTGTTCTGTACGAGTATTCTGCTCATGTAAATATTTGAATTCATCTTGATGAGGGCGATAAATGAAAGGAAACAGAATTCCTTAAGGTAATTGATTGGAAATTGAAATAACTGGAAAATATGTCTATTCAACTTTGATTTTGAGAAGGATTTTCTCAATGTAAATGTAATCGTAAAGCTGTTTAAATGTAACTGATAATGTCTTGCGGCAGTTCAGTTATCGGTAGTGATAAGCAATCTTTAGAAACACTCCAATAGGGTCAATGAACTTGTGAAAGATTGTAGTAGGTATGGACATTCCTACGATTGCAAATGCCAAGAAATTTTTAAGGCATCATAATAGCTGTTGAGCTATTGAAACTTCTGGTAACTAGTTAATCAGACCAAACTCGAAATTGAAAATTAATTTTACGTTAATTTTGGTCGAATTTTCATTTCCAACCCAGCTTCTTACTGGTAGCAGAGCATATATTCCTATATTTTTCCTGTCATGTCATCAGCTTGTAACTAATATAATGACCTTCAATAAAATTCACTTAAACAAAAGTATGTTCAGTCGGTAGCCAAGCGGTTCGGCGTGGGTGCTTTGTTCACTCACTCGAATTGACTGCCGTGTTGGTCGGTGGTTCAAGCCCTAGTCTGAACGATCGATCTTCANCATGTAGTCAATACATATATTCTTTTCTCTAATACAAATATATTAAATAAAAAAATTCAATTTTACTGGCTCTTTTGGCTGCGAACTGGTCAATGAATTCTTCCACAAGAACATCAATGTGTCTATGAATAACCATTGAATCCAAATCAATCAATCTGGCTTCTCAAGCTGCGTTTCTAAAGTGTTGTTTCCATTTTTCAAAACTCGAAAAAGATTGTACAGGTAGTGATAGGCAGTGTGACCAACGTTTTCAAAGGTGAATGAATAGCATTTATCAAGAACCTCTATTGGACAGCTTGATCTATCATTTTTCCCATTTGGATCTCCGCATAGATTCACATGTGACCAAGTCCAGAAATCTCCTGCCTAGGAACCTATGCGACTGTATTTCAAGTAGAAATTTACGCTGTTGAATTGTGTGCGGAGGGATTGGAAGACTCCAACCTCGTACACAAGTCAATAAAAATATTCTCATACAGTCAAGCGGCGTTGGAAGCTCTTGGCTCCTACCGAGCAACGTCTAAATTGGTATCAAATTGCCAAATCCGACTCTCCTCGATAGAAAGACTTTGTCACTGGTCTGGATTCCTGAGCAAACTGGCCTGGAAGGCACTGAGGCTGCTGACTCCCTTGCAGAAGAGGTTACTGCAAGCAGCTTCATCGGGCCAGAACCTGTCATTGACATCACTTTAGGCTTTGCCAAACAAAGATTGAACACCTGTATGGCAAGAAGATTTATGGACTTCTGGCAGAATCTTCCAGGATTGGCTCACTCCAAAGCGTTCATTCACCCTTCGAAGCTTGTTACCAAACAGTCGTTAGACTACAGTAGGGATGAACTACGATGTTTAACAGGCCTTCTTACAGGCCACCGTCATTTCAATCATCATATGCAGAGACTCGGACTGTCGGAAGACAGTGTGTGTCGCCTCTGTTCGGAAAATGATGAAACAACAGAGCACACACTTTGTGCCTGCCCCGCTGGGAACCGAATCAGGTTTAAAGAGTTCGACAGAGAGGTACTCTTACCATCTGACCTGAAAGACCACTCACCATACAAACTAATCGGCTTCGTTAATAAGCTGGGTTTATTTGGCCAAGTGTGAATAGGTGTGAGCCACAATAAACCCTTGCGCGTTGCGGTGGAGGGTCGAATGGACCCACACACTGTGGACCTAACCTAACTCCAAATTCAAAAATGTTTTGTACAAAATGAAAGTATCACAATGTATTCACACGTTGAGGGATCCAACCGGCTAATATTTGACAAAGTTGACCTATGATCTTTGAATCTAAAATTATTTTGGTCACTGAATCGTCTAGTAATGGGGATTGCAACTGCAATACGAAAATATGTCTCTGGAATAATAGAGGACTGTAGGCTTTCACGGTTGGCGTCAATGTTTTGGTTGGTTTCCGGGTTTTGCCGTGGTCTTCTTTGGTTACAATCTCCAAACGTTTCGACTGTAACTGCGGCAGTCATCTTCAGTTCATTTATTCGATGTTATTGTTTGGGTCTCAGGTGTAGACGTTCACGTATTTCAACATCCTTGTTTATACATGAAAATTTGCAGAATTGGAAATTTAAAAAATTTTGAAATCTCATATGTTGCTTTTCCAGAAGTATCCGTGGAACAAAGTGTATTAGTGACAACCCTGGTGACAATCATTGTAATTCACAAAACGACTATCACCAATGAATCTTCTTCATATTACATTAACTACCGTATAGACCAGTTCACAGGTGTTACTTTGTATTGAAAAAAATCATATTTCTCATTTATTTTTTTTATTCCAAAAAACATATGGTAGCTATTTTCATTTAACTTTCAACTATTTAAAAAAATGTGTGAATATTTTTTTTTCACAACAAATGAACAAATAAAAAATAAAAAAATACGTCATTCAGAAATGTCAATATTTTACTTGAAACTTATTGGTATAGTAAGATGACATTTTTAACTCGAATCGAAACATTAAACTGAATAGTAACAATTTCATTGGAATCGAAAAGAATACGCGACGACCAGTTAATGCATCTATCCGCATCAAGTAGGTCGGGTGACTCGGACGCCGGCTCTGCGGTCAAGTCAAGGTCCGATAGATCATAACAATGAAATCCTACGATTGAAAAATAACGAGTTTAGTCATTTATGTACTCTGTTCATATATTGGAACATTGTGCCTTCGAAAATCGTTCTTGTGATTACATTGATTCAATTTGAGAATTTTGTTCCTACATCGATGCATTCAGCTGAGAATATTTCGGCAAATAATCTTTATGAATATGACTCGATTGAAAAGTTTAACTCAAGCTTTGGTACTGCTCAGAAATAACGAAGTTTTATCATGCGGTTTGCTCTTATGACATCGCTAAATAAAGTTTTTGTTGAAAAATGGAAATTGATCTATAAAATTTTGAGATCTTGTGGAATTACTTTCGATAATACAACTGATATTCAAAATAGGGTTATTTAAATGGAAGTCCTGTAATTAAACAGCACCTATACATTAAAAAATGAGCATTATAAATGCAATCGCAACTTTATTAAATTTCAACAGCTATAAATAAATTTGTTTTTTTTTTTAGTAAAAAAAAGATAACTGAAAACCATATTAAGCCACTTATTAGAATAGTTTGTATCGTCATAATTCGTTGGTATGATGGCTGAAAATAACTAGGGTATATCTTGACTTTGACAATATAGTGTGCAAGGGGTTGTATTGCCGTTACTTAAAGCACAATCGTTTGAATGCGATAGACATCTCTCTCTCCGATAGCTTATTGAATTCTCGTTAGTTCATCAAAGTGTAAAATAGTTCCAGATAGGGGTTGCTAAGGTTAATAACTTTACCTTTGGTCGATCCTACACATGCGCATCACATTTGAGAGTTCTATTTATAAACATTTGAACAAAAAGCCACTTACCTAAAAGTCTTTGAACCTCAGGAAGACTTAAAAACAAATTCAAGTATCCACATACTGTTGCAAAATGAATAGATATTAGTAGGATTACATGACCGGGTGTGAAGAGTTTCATTTTGATGAATGATCTTTGCGTTTCACATGATTTGAAATATGAGTTTGAATTTTGGGGTTGATAACACCATAGTCCACTTCACTACATCGTATTTCTTTTGTTATTTAACTCTGCCAGTGTCCCCTTCTCGGGTTTGTATGTTATGTTTTAACAGCAACCAGCAACGCCCGCATCTCACCATGTGCCACACTCGTTTCCGATGTTGCCAGACTTTCAAGTATTCTTGGGATCTGTATATGATGCAAGGTAGTAACCGCGACCACGTCATTTTCGTGAATACATTCACAATTCATATGAAACAGTTATATGAAATTGTCAAATCACCGGAGGTACCTATCAGTTTTATAGTTTCAAATAATTTTTTTGGGGAAAAATGGTGTAATAAACCCAGGTGTTGATGATTTGGAAACCCAATTTTTTCTTCAAATTCTTTTTTCTGGTGAATAGAAATTTTTTGTAATCACTTCAATAGCATTTTAAAAATAACTTTTTATGCAAAATTTAGAAATTCATGACAGTGTTATAGGAAATCTCATGAAGGCCTATCAAAATCTTGATGAAAAATTTCCACTGTCGTGTGAAGAAGAAATAAATAGTGTGAAATATTTGTGTTTTTGGCCATCGAGGCTAATGTGACACAAAATATAACAATTAGATTTTTGATTGATTATCTTCTATAAGGGATAGGAGACGATTAGGAAATTTGAGTAAATATCTAAAAATTGTATTACTTTTCAACAAATTGATCGAAATTTCAATGGAAATTCTTTCTACCGCGAATTCTAATCTAATTGTGCACTAAAAAATGATTTTCTGGCCAACTCTTTATTCGAGTTCATTGAAAAGTATTCATGGAGGACAATTTTTTATGTTGACAGTAATTTTAACCAGAATGTAAAATTGTATGTAATGTAGAAAATGGCATTTCAATAATTTTTAGAATATGTCACACCGAAAAGGTTAAAAACAAGTCAAAATGTAAATTTCCATATTGAACTATAAGGTAGCATTGACATTTCCTGTCGAATTAATATTCACCAAACAATTCATTAATACTTGCACATTGTGGTTTGTTTTTACCTGAAACACTTTGGACCCAAATAGACCGAGAAAATATTTGGTATTTCTCTCTTGACTTCAAGATTTTTTATTTCAGTATTACAGTTTTTAAATGAAAGACTTCACTACCAAGCGGAACCGAATACCATTTATTCCGAACTAACTTGAGAGTTCAAAACTGTCAGACATTATGAGAGAATAAAGATGATTACCTTGAAGGAAGAAGCCAGTATCATTTTCCCAGTCTTGGGAGTATCCCAACTTGGGGCCTATCAAAGATATTACTAGGATTGAATGTCAGAATAAAACAATCTAAAAGATCAATTGGGTTATCGCCAAAAAGATTCTAGTTTCTTTTGTTAAATAAGAAAGACTTGATTACAGAATATGTCTTTTGAAATATGCTAATTAATAATTATGATTCAATTGGAAGAATTTTATCAAATGTCAATTACAGCCAAACCCTGTTTCGAATCATTTTCTGTATTTGTTTGTTTACTCGATAAACATGGCAACACACGGATGATAATGCCGAGAATAGACGATTCTGGTAACCCACGAACCGATGGTAAACGACTTATAACGAGACTTATATGTGTTTACTTCTGTACAGTGCTTATACTGGTTATTTTTTAACATCCGCTACCATAACATGCAAACAAAAGAGGTGGATGAAAATCGTAAATTTATTTTGATTCAAATAATGTACTATTGTTGTTAGCGAGACTAACTTTGTTAAAGTATGGGTACAACTACTCGTAGAAGAGTAGATAGCCCCATAAAATAACTCCAGGCGTGTAGGTAGCTATGAACCAGACAATTATCTTAATTGTAAACATTAACGCCTTCACGAGTTTTTAAAACCTTGTCAATTCGACTGATTATGCTTTCTTCAAACAGCGGCGGAGTGGATGGGCTGACACTGGGAACGATTTCTATTGTGCTTGCTCGACTTTTATTCAGCTAAATTATTCAGTTAAATTATCAGAGATACCGATCATTCACTTTTCGATTGAGAAAACTGAAATATTGTTTGGAAAGCTTATTTCATATAAAGCTAATGAAAATCAAATTGACAAAAAAAATTGAAAAGGCACTAGCCTCAGAATATTTTTTGAATGGCTCCATTTTTTGACGTTTGAGAAGAGGTAAAGTACAAAGCAGTACAAAATCTGGGGAAAATAAACAAATGGTTAGGTGAAATGGAGTTGACGTTATGACGTTGATACCAGAGGAAATACCTATAAAAATTGATCACCTGACCGTTAAAGAGAATAATTTATTTCATTATATCACATTATATTACGTACCTCTGGATAGATCTTGATAGCCAACTTGAGTGGGCTAATAATATCAATGAAGTGGTGAAAAAACTGAGATCAGTGATTTTTCATATCAAGCTGAAATGATCAATGAACTAGATCCTATATACTGAGCCCTTCCGGAACCCCACATTCAATATGGCTTATCGGCTTGAAGTAGTATGTACAGCTGCCATAAATAACCACTGAAAGTGTTAAAAACATCCTCAAAAAATATACAGTAGGAAACGTAATCATCCCACTGATTATATTTTCAATGAAACACCAATTTTGTTTATAACTGAACTCTACTTTCATAAGGTTTTATAATTACACAACAACTGTAGGCTGAAAATCCTCTTACCTGTCGGCTCTCAAAATTCAACCAGTTGATTAAAAATATAAATTATGTTTGTTCACAGAGAAATTAATTTAACGGTGGCTCAAATCTTCGTCTCAAAAACCTCAGTTATACCCTTTACTGATCAAAGTTCAATTTAACAACTGAAATAGAAGTGTGGAAAACATGAAACATGAAAAAAAAGGTGGAGATATAGATAATTTAGATTTTCATATAAGGTTTTTTTTATTTTATACTATCTTTTCGATTTATAGATATCATATTTTTGATATTATAGATTTCAACCAAGACAATCCTTTTTGAAATCCCTTAAAGACTATTTGTTCAACACAAAAGGGCATGATACTACGTGGGTCATTCCATATTAATTTGCATAAACTATATTCATATGAATATTACTGGAGTTTTTTCCCAACACCAAATCGTTATTTTTAACACCTCGACACGTGTTTCGATCACCAAACGATCATCTTGAAAGAGGAAGATTAAAACTCTTTTCTAAGAGTTTAAGAGTTTTAATCTTCTTCTTTGAAGATGATCACTTGGTGATCGAAACACGTGTCGAGGTGTTAAAAATAACGATTTTGTGTTTGGTGTAGTAATGTTCATTACTACACCAAAAGTTACAAACAGTGCATCATGAGTATATTCATATATATGAGTTAAATGATTATTGTCCCAAGTAGAGAGGACTGGATCCTCCGGGAGAAGGAAATATTAAGAGCAGGTAGTTGTTGGTTCACAGATGGATCAAAAATACCTTCCGGTTCTGGTGCAGGTATTTTTAGTCCCAGACCCAGGACAGAGATATCAACCTGCCGGAGCCTATATGACTGTATTTCCAACGGAAATTTACGCTTTTGGAATGTGTGCGGAGAGATTGAAAGAATCCAACTTCATACACGAGTCAATAAAAATATTCTCGGATAGTCAAGCGGCGTTGGAAGCTCTTGGCTCCTACCGAGCAACGTCTAAATTGGTAGCAAACTGCCAAAAACAACTTTCTTCGATAGGAAGACTTAACAGATTGTCTCTGGTCTGGATTCCTGTCCATACTGGCCTGGAAGGCAATGAGGCTGCTGACTCCCGTATAAAGGAGGGTGCTGCAAGCAGCTTCATCGGACCATAACCTGTCATTGGCATCGCTTTGGGCTTTGCCAAACAAATATTGAACACCTGGATGACAAGAAGATTTATGGACTTCTGACAGAATCTTTCAGGATTGGCCACTCCACGGCGTTTATTCACCCTTCGAAGCTTGTTACCAAACAGTTGTTAGACTACAGTAGGGATGAACTACGATGTGTAACTGGCCTTCTTATAGGTCACTGTCATTTGAATCATTATATGCAGAGACTCGGACTGTCGGAAGACAGTGTGTGTCGCCTCTATTTGAAAAATGATGGAACAGCAGAGCACATACTTTGTGCCTGTCCCGCTGGGGACTGAATCAGGTTCTTTGAGTTCGGCAGATCCGTACTCTCACCATCTGACCTGAAAGACCACTCACCATACAAACTAATCGGCTTCGTTGAGAAGCTGGGTTTATTTGGGCGAGTGTGAATAGTGTGACCCACAACAAACCCTTACGGGTTGCGGTGGAGGGTCGAATAGACCCACTCACTTTGGACCTTACCTAACCTAACCTAAATAATTATTGACCAATGATTATTATCATTATATTAAACGAATAAAATTCATAATTAAAGTTATTATCTCATATTTTGAAGAAAAGAAAAGTTTTTTGTGAGAATCATTTTTTCATTCGCCTCCGAAATGAGTATCTGCACAATTTCTTAGGTTTTTTCTATTGATTAAATTATTAAACACAACAAGCTACTTATAAATAGCGCATTTTCCTTTGTAAAAATACGTTGTATTTATCGATTAACTAGAAATGTGCCTAATTACATCTGTATACAGTTCTTCATCACATTTACCTCAAATTGGGTTAGGTGAAAACCCCCAGAAAGGCTATAAAAATTCCTATTGTTCGTTGCCTTCCACCCAAAAGTAATTAATTAAAAAGTGTTTTTAAAATGTGGATATAATAGTAATAATATGATATTAATGTCTTTGTTCTCAATAAAAATAAAATGTTAAATGATATTCGCCTTATGCTACTCAGAAATCCCAAGCGGGAGTTCACCCGAGGGTGCTCTACCACTCAACCCTTGCCATTTCAAATATTATAACTCATAACCTGAAAAACTGACCTAACTAATCCCAAAACATAAATCAACATCACACAGTTTTTCGCATGTTTTGGGTCACTTGAATATTCATCAACAACAACAAAAAGAGGTACCATATACTCACGCGTACTAAAAATCCCGAAATCATTACAAGACCATACCACCGAGTAGTTGTCATAATCTGTACCTATTATCCAATAGGGTGCGTCAAAATTAACTGAAACGCAAAGAAAAATGTGTAACTAAAACATTTTTGAAATTCAGCTATACAAAAATACATTTTCAGTATTGACTCAATTATATACCAAAAGAAAATATAAATAAATCAACATTACTGCATTAGTTCAGATATGAAAGACAAGAAAAACAAATCAAGAATGAAAGGCTGTCAGCAGTGATGTATACGCTGCCTATCCAAAAAATAAGGTGAATTTTCATTTTTCTCAAAAAATATTAATTTATTCATGTACTCATATTTTGTCCCCTTCAAAGTAGTCCCCCTGAGATATAATTCAATTGTGCCAGTGTTTTTTCCAATCCTTGAAGTAGTTCTGATATGTACTTTTTGGTACGCCTTGAACTCTGTCAGCGATTCGGTTTTTATCTCCTCAATCGTCGCAAAAGGCCGTCCTTCCATGGGTCTCTCCAATCTTGGGGACAGGATAAAGTCACAGGGGCTCAAATCTGGCGAATACGAGGGTTGAGGCTTCATTGCGGTGTTGTTTTCGGCCAAAAAATTACCAACGAGCAATGACAACTGAACAGGTTGAAACAGAAACAGATACAGAAGTCATGGATTGTTTTTCCATAATACCGGACGCCTTCTTCGTATTGCTTCCCGCAAGCGGCGCGTAACTTCAAGATAATACCCTTTACTGACCGTACGACCATATGGCAAGAACTGATGATACACTACGCCTTAGTAATCGAAGAAAACTGAGAAAAAGTGACGTTTTTTTTGTCAAAATTTAGCAACTTTGACGATATGCCGGCAGCCCCAGTAACTTCTTTAATAGTGATTTGATGATTCTCCATAGCAATTTTTGAATTGCATTGAAGTGCATTTTCATATTATCTACTTAAATAAACTATTTTGTTGATAACGACGAAAAAAAATGTGTATAATTCTCCAATACTTCCTTCTGTAATACAGTTAAAGATTTAGGGAGGTGGAGGGGTTGCCTAGGGGTTACACTCCTGAGTTATGTTCGAAGCCTAGTTGGTAACCTCGATATCAGTTAATGTGACAGCTGAGCAGAACGTTGACAACACATATTTTGGCGTCTATTTCTCGTAATTCTTCATTTGTCTGGTGCATAATCAATGGGATCATATCGTGCTGACGTCTTTTAGTTAAAGGCTAAACTACATTGTGTAAAATTGTAAAACAATCAAAATTCACAGGTTTCATTACGCACTTTCTCTTCTTCGAAAATTATTAGGATCGTGTAGATGTAGAATAAGGTAATCGTTCTATAGGTAGAACTTTAGCTGGAAGAATGTCAAGTAATAGACTTTACTGTTTTTGTGTCAAGTTCCTCTGCCATCAGTTTGAGTATGTTGCAGGTGATCTTCGTTTAGTTTTACCTAAACTTACCCCTTTGTAGTTTATCTTGAATTCTTCTATACCTTTTCTTACCTGGAAGAGAAGGAAAATTAACGGTCAATTTTGCTTCCTCAGTTCTTGAAATTTGATTTGCATTTCCTTCTATGGATGAGTGAATACCGGTACTAAAACAAAAGTATGAGATCCTAAATATTTTCACTTTAATCTGAAATACTCACAATGTGCTTATTTGTTGGTTGACCACGTTAACAGCACCGTTGGGACTGACTTCATAATCGGCTGTGACGCATTTTCCACCAAATTCGAACACTGCAAAGTATCTTTCTGCTTCGTACCATTTTCCCAAGTACTGAAATAGATAATTGAATAACATATTAATGCTGTATTAGTTCATTCGGTAATATTTTCGGTTTGAAAAATTTTATCAAAATGTATCAAATATAGGAATATAGGTTTTCACGGCTGGCGTCAATGTTTTGGATGGTTTCTGGGTTTTGCAGTGGTCTTCTTTTGTTATGATTTCTAAACACACTTGTTAGGTGTTTTGTTTTGTCATCGACGTATCTTTCTTTACATATTCTCAAAGCTCTGTTCACTAGGGTGTTGATGATGGTTCTTTTCTGTTTTGGATAATCTGTGTTTGTCTTCTTCCTGTACACCTTATGGCCTAGTTGATTACCTTCCTTGATGACTAAAACATCAAGGAAAGGGATTTGGAGGTTTTCTTCTAATTCCATGGTGAACTGGATTTTCGAATGAAAGCTATTCACGTGATTCAGAAAGTTCTTCTTTTCTATGACTCCAAACAATGAAAGTGTCATCTACATACCTCAACCAGTGCTTCGGTCGTTTTCCTGAGATTTGAAAGGCTCTTTCTTCAAATTTTCTCAAGTAGAAACTCGCTACTACTGGACTAAGTGGACTGCCCATGGCAATTCCATCAACTTGTTCATGAAAGGTTTTATTTCATTGAAAATAAGTTGTCGTTAGTGAATGTCGAAATAAGTTGATATCTTGTGTCTTGTGGAAAGATCTCTATGTAGCATAGGGATTCCTCGAGGAAATCCATTTGTGAATAAGGATACAATATCGAATGTAACTAAAATGTCGTTTGGCTCTAAGGTGATGCCTCTGACTTTATCCGTGACTTTATCAAACATTTGAAAGGCATCACCTTGGGGCGAACATTCTAGTTAGCTTCGATATTGTATCCTTATTCACAAATGTACCACTCAAAGAATGCCTCAGCTACATAGAGGAGATCTTTCCACAATATATCAACTTATTTCGACATTCACTAATGACCACTTATTTTCAATGAAATAAAACTTTTTATGAAAAAGTTGATGGAGTCGTCATGGGCAGTCTACTTAGCCCAGTAGTGGCGAATTTCTACTTAGAACAATTCGAAGAAAGAGCCATTCAAACCTCAGAAAAACAACCGAAGCACTGGTTGAGGGATGTAGATCACATGTTCGTTATTTGGAGTTATGGAAAATTTTGTTATTATTTTATATCTGATCAAAACCGTAGGTTGCTGATGAGAGTGGTGTGATGACTGCCACCTAGGACCTTCCGAATTATCTTTCAGTTTTCAGTACATTATCTACATCATTATTATCTTTTTTTCAATAAAACTCTATAACCCTTTTTTTTTACTTATTTTGCTTGCATTGCTTTAAGCAATACATTCATGTACTGTTCGATCACCAGTTCACTAAATACGATAAGAACAATAGAGTGCAACAAATACAAACCCTTTCAACGTCGAAACTTTGAACGGTTTTGATGTCTGGGCATCTTCCGAAAAATGGAACCTGTGAAGCTATGCCGGTCAGTACGGTAGAAATTATCACTAATTTATCGAACATAACTGACTTGCTATGCAATTCTCGATTTTGTCAACCTAAAAGTGATCGTGGTGATCAATAGTAAACAACTGAAGCTATCTCGAAACTTCCCACACAGTAGGTCACTGTAACGGTTTCAGAATTAACGAATCGAGGTATGAACATCAGTCTATAATGAATCCGGTAAAATTATACACATTGCAGTTTTGTATGTTCCTGTGACTGAATTGAGAATGAGATGATGAATTTTTTCTTTAATATTACGGAAAAAGTCATTCTTAAGATTCTCAATGATAAAATGGACACTGTGAATTTCTTCATGAGTGTTTTGAAAACCGCGATACGTGTTTAATAATAATAATAAAAATAAACTTCGACAGATCTGGTCATCGGAACTATCGGGGAAGAAAAAAGTTGCCGCAACCAACTCTACTCGTTTGGAGTAGTGAAGTGGACTCAGGAGGAGCTGTATCAACTCGACGTAAAGACCCGAAAAATGATGCATCTCTATAGGAGTTTGCATCCCAAATCGTCCGTTCCACGGTTATTCTTCCCCCGACAACAGGGAGGCCGTGGACTTTTGAGTTTGGAGTGTGTACATGACAGAATGGTGCTGGATACAGCTTGCAAAGTCGTCAAGAGTTCGGATCCCCTTCTCCGCATGGTCCGCGACCATGAGATCTCATGAATTGGAGCATTTCTCTTTAGGGCAGCTGCCCGAGCAGCTGATGAACTCGGTTTAGTTTTCGATACAATTCTGTCACTGAGTTGGAACCCTTTCAGCAAAAAGCTCATATAAAAGCCGCAGAGATCACCTTACTTCTGCGGAAACACAAGAATAAGCCAATGCATGGGGCTTTTTCAATAACATTGAAGACCTTGGCTTATCAAAGCGCCTGAATTTCGCCCTGCTCAGGTCGAGTGGGCTGAATTCAGAAACTGAGGGGTTCATCATGGATTGCCGGGATGGTGTCTTCAACACCTTAGTCACGCAGTCGCATGATGAGTATAGAGGTTCCTGACACAAGGTGCAGGGCCTGCCGCGAGGCGCACGAGACCCTAATGCAATTGCTATAAACATGTCCAGCATATGCGGTCTCGGCCTATATACATCGACATAATGCAGCCCTAAGAATGCTATATTACCATCTACAGCACTCGTACGATATTGACGAGACACAGGTGTTGCCCTACGCTCCGGGGGATATTGAATCCCACTAGTTCGGACTTCCATTGTCTACTATATATTAATTTTGAAACAGGTGAATAGCTATCCACACAAAGACAACATAAAACAAAAATGCGACTTCAACTTTCATAGTGATTCCATTCTTAAAACAAACCCAACGCAATTGCAACTTTTCGCCATCACGCGTGTCGCATCAGTGCCG
The DNA here is from genome assembly GCF_000500325.1 of Leptinotarsa decemlineata. Classification (NCBI taxonomy): domain Eukaryota; kingdom Metazoa; phylum Arthropoda; class Insecta; order Coleoptera; family Chrysomelidae; genus Leptinotarsa; species Leptinotarsa decemlineata. The sequence goes on along the minus strand of NW_019290041.1, from coordinate 69,854 downwards.
CTTGAATTTGTTTTGTCGCGCAATAGTTGTAATTTTGTGGTAACTCTTGAAATTTCAATTCCAATTGTACGGTGTAAACTGCAACTGAAAGGTGCATAAAATGCTCAAGATAACTAACGTATTTGATCTGATAAAGATTAATGTCGTATCCGTCTGAAAAGCTTTCCAATTTTACAGTTTTTTTGAATAATAAAATGGATTCAGTAAGCTATCCTTAAAAGATAGAAATTAACCACTACAGAAAAAAGCAAAGCAGTGAATTGTTTTGTTTTATCACAAAGATATTAGGCATCGTTTCTATGACAGCTCGCCAGCTTCGCTCGGATAGCCCCGCCGCCCCGAATTCGCTCGGATTACATCGTCATATTTCAACTGATTTATATAAAACATTAATACATTATACACATAAACGTTCCTCTTTAATCATTCTCAAATTGGTGAACACCGTAGGCAAATTCGTTTGGTGGTTCATGAGTTTATGGCTTTTAGAGAGACAGACTCAGCGGGGACACTGTTTTATAATCGCGCGTTTCGCTAATCAAGTTAGCACCATCAGAAGATGATTGTGATCAGGTATGTAGTGTTTTCTAAATTTTTACTGGTCATTTAACGGGAATCGAAGAATACAACCGATGAAAAAGATTCTGTGGAATCGCACTGCGGAATCTGGGATCTTCTTCTCCCGTGTCGCCATATAACGTCCATATAACGTTTTGGAGAATAGCAGAAATAAACCTCGCAGTTTTTCCAAATTTTAAATTTGCTAAAATTTGAGACTTCTTAGGATTTCCCTGTATTATTGAATTTTACAGTATCAAATAATTCACAGTAGGGCTAATATATTTTTTCACATGCATCATCAATTTATGCAGCGCCGTAGCCAGAATTTATTTCGGGGGGAGGTTATAAGCATGAAGTTTTTGAAAATGAAATGTTTTGAAACTTTTGTTCCTGCAGGGTATTTGGGTCTGCTACAGAAATAATTTCTTTAAGTAGTTTGATGGTGAAACTTATCTTCAACAATTTTTTTCGTCGTAATTAGATCATCTGCCGTTAGCAACTTGTTACCTTTTTTTGAAATTCTCTATTAGCCGTGGACTTTCCTTCGATCATCATAAAAAAATATCAGAAAGAGGTAATAACCAATAGGTATTATAGAAATATTTTAATTCGTTTCTTTTATGCACATGGAAATATGTGGAAATGATATTTAGGCCGTCTATGACACTTCTAGAATGCATACAGAGGGTCTTCATAGATGATTGTCAAAAATTGAATGGAACTGACCGATACTTACCGATTGAGAAAGCTATTGTACAGCGAAACACGTGTCGCGGTGTTGTAAACTTTTTACGAAAGAAATGAAAATAAATCTTATCAGAAAGTTAGATGTTTGTCATTTCCTTCTTGCCCTGTATTGAAGTTCCACGGAGAGCATCGATGCTTCCTGTGAAATATTCTTTCCATGAGAAATGAAATATTTATGTTAAGATTCATGACTTCATGGGAAAAGGTGATTTTTCGAGGATTCTTCGTTTAAGAATCGAATTAATAGTTGGTTCTATTATTTTGAATGTATTTCTGGAAGAAGTATCAGGATCTAGTAATGATGTCTCTACTTGTTGAAGTGGAGCGCTAATTTCAAAATTTTAAATGTGCTTCTTCGCATTACCTAAAAATTGTCTAAAATAGAAGTATGAATATATAAAAATTGGTTCGAGAAAGTAAACCAAAATACTATATTTGAAAATCTATTGCGGCAGTTGTATCGCCAACAGTATATGAAGGAATAACTTCAGTGAAGAATCCTGCATTGACACCTGTTGGATATGATCCAACGCCCTTCGTGGAGAGTAATTGTTTTCTGATAGTTGTCAGTCCATTGACCTACAGTGTAGGGAGTTGAGACTGACCTGAACGAATTGTTCTTTTAGATAATTTGTTATATTTATTCATTCTTAATGTATCATTTTTTTTCATCGTTATTTAAATACAAGTATTCGGTTATACATTCTTGAATAGTAAATAAATTACACTAATAAATAAGGTGAAACACTCAGTCTGTACATATATTCAAATTTTTTTGTCCTCTCGACCACCGTATCTTTGACTTTCCTAAATTTTCTCGGCTGCAGTCCTTTCATATTGGTTGATTCATTTCTGTTCTTTTTCTGGAACAATTTTTTCTTGAGTAGTGCTTTCTTCCAGTTTCTTGCTGCTTTCAGTGATGATCGGAGCAGGACTATTTTTCAGAAGTACTTCAGCTACCTGCTGAGGTTTCATTTCTTCATTCAATTCAGTTGTTGAAACTTTGTTCTCAGGAATTTTCACGTTGGTATTGAGCAACGGAAGTTTTCTTTGTTCTAGTCCAGTAGCTTGAGCAACAGTAGATACAGACGTTATACCATTAGCTGCATTTATGTCGGAAGCAGCAATAGCACAACCCTCCTGGTCTGTTTTCACAAAGAAGTTTCTGCTTATCTTGTATTTGTCTAAGACTCCGTAGGCTGTTTGTAAAACTGGACCTGGTGGTATGCGATCTCTCGTCATAACCCAAACGCTCTCTGCAAAAATAAAGAGGTTTATGTTGGTACATAAATTGAAACAGCTATATATTAAATAGAGGTCCTACAATATGGTTTCCCAATATTCCTGCCCAAACGTTAATTTTTTCTGGATATTGGGTATGTGTTTCCCGGAAAACGTGAGGGTTGGTGTCACTCCAATAATGGCAATTTTGTCTGTGAACATTGCCGTTTAAAAAAATATACATTCGTCACTAAAACAAATATTATGGAGATAGGTAGGATGCCTTGCATTGGTAGGATTTCGCAGAATTCTGTTCTTCAATGTATCACTCGACCCCTCATGCCATTGAAAAAAATAAGGGGAGTAGTTGCTGACCGCAGGGGGTGAAGATTCGGGTATGATTTTCATATCAGAATTACTCCCCCTAGAATTAAAAATTGACGTGTTCTTTGAAATTTTCGATTACACGTCCGTTTCTGACTTACAGGGGGGTCAAGTTTTTGTTGGAACGCCCTGTATAAATACTGTTGAACTACTATATCTGAATGTAATTCATGGACCCGAATATTCTTGAAACCCTGGAAATCATTGAATTCGAAAAAAACTGTGAAGGATCGAAACATGGAAGGTGTTTTGTTGAAAGTGAATATTCCATTGCTCAGAGTCGATTGCTCAGAGTCGTTTTTAGAAATTCGTAAATAGTAGTACTTATAGGACAAAAAGGAAATTGGTCTAGTATTTTGGTGAATATATCCATAACAATAATTTAACAATTTTCACGTTATGAATTTTATTCAAAATGCATTCCATTACACAGCATCTTCTTCAGATCAAATGGTACTTTGCATGTTATACAAATGACAAAACTCAATCAAGTACCAATTTATAATTCTAGGTGAACAGGTGGACACTGATTGCTCCATTGAAATTTTGAAAACAATAGGCTCTATAGCCTACTAGACAGATAACGCCTTTGCTAGACTTGAGAAAAACAAAAAATCAAACATTGAAAGAAGACAACAAATCACGTATCTACAACCTAGCATGTAGATCATGCCCAACAGTTTATACAGGAAGAACGTCTGGAAATTTCGAAACGAGGCTTTGAACTGAAGAAAACCAAATCCAGCAATCAAGCAAGTAATCTTTCAGAGAACAACCACGATTTCGACGTGAAGTACGACCTGGTTCCATCAAGAGTACTCAGGGGTCCAATTTGGGTCCTATATTCTCTCATTCATAAACAATTTGATGAATTCTCTGATATAAATTTAAAAACAATGTGAAGGAAAGATTTCGGCGTCACTTTTGACACCAAGCTCAATCTCTCCTCACATACTGATAACAATGCATCAGATGCAACAATTAATTTTGAATTCATAATTAGAAATTGAGCTAGCTCTAAAATCTCTTATTGTGGCATTTTCACGTTCAAACACAAATTTTTTCTTTTCACATGGAATCCACACTATAATACATATATTAATATCCTAGAAAATAATCACAGAAATTTTTGAAATTTGTAGCTTTACGTTGTGGTGGTATTTGTACACCTAGAGGTGTAGATCAGAAACTTTTACTGAATTGCTTTGGTGTGGAGTGTTCAGAGGTGAGACTTAAAAACGCTGGGTAAATATATCTTTATAATGAATTTCACTAGTTCGGACTTCCATTGTCTACTATATAAAATGATTTGAAATCCATGAAACAACTAAAAGAGAAGAATTAAAAATGAATAGCTGAAAATAACAATTATATTAACCAAAATAAACCTGAAATGAAATAATAGTGAAATAAAATACAAGTAAAAATAGAACAATTGAATAAATAAAAATAAAGAAATGAAAAAAGAAAATAAAAATAAAAAGTGGAGAGATTCCATAATGAGTAATTTGGAAACTGTGGGTTTTGGGATACCTCAAAAAACTGTTCTAGGTCCCGTTCTTTTCACATTTTAAACTCAATGAACTGCTCCTTCTCGATACAAGAGGTAGATTTTTGAACTTTGCGATTGTCACTGCTATCCTATCCACATATCTACGTGGGAACAACTCAAGTTACGTGTAGACGAAGATTTTCTAGCAACAGAAAGTTGGTTTCGACAAAACGAACTCACAATCAACTTCAATAAAACGAATTACTTACCATTTTTGTCATACTCCAATAGATTGCCTGATATTGGACAATATTTACAATATTAACAATACTTACTGTATAAATGAAAGTGACTCAATTGGATATCTAGGGATAACAATTGATAGACACTTTCGTTGGGACTCATAAATGAAAGAAATAGTAAGAAAGATGAGAAGTACACTTTCTGAATTCCAATATCTGAGAAACTTCCTAGACATGAAACATTTGGAAACCCTATATTTTGCACTTGTTCAGTCTCAGTTGTCATACAGGATAATATGATGGGGAGGAGTTGAAGATTGTTATTTGGTGAATCTTGATACAATACAAAAGTGGATATTGAAAATAATACTTCACAAAGGCTGAACATACTCAAGTGACAGTGTTTTCAGAGCCACACAGGTCCCTGACATGAGGCAATTATTCTGTATGAATATTCTCAATAACATTCAAAAAGGAAATATTCAGTTAACCCTAGCTGGGAACTCCTGTGATCGCCACTCATTGTAGGAAAACGATTGAACAGAGAAATGCATTTCACTTGGAACCACGAATTTATCAGTTAATCAACATAATTAAAAATATAAGATCTACCCCCTCTAAACCCACCAAAAGAACAAAACCAACAAACTGTAATATTATAGCTGCTTTCAGAACCTTTCATGTAACACAATGACTTTACTCAACCTATGGTTCTTATTATTCTCTACTATTTTATCTCATTTCATACTAGTTTACACTGTTTTCCAAACGTTGGTCATTTTATCACATACAAAATGTATTCTCTCCGTTCATCCGTCAATAAATATTGTCGCTGAACTACTGTAAATATCAGCCCGATCATAGCCCTTTTTTATAATTTAAACTGATTTAAATAATTTTTTAAGATTACTTTTATATTACTTCTAATGTAAACTTTAACTCAACTCAAATGTACTAATTATTTACTGAAATGCCCTTACGTGCATGTACGGGTCCGAAACCACTACAGCTCCACATGACTGCATATGTGTCATAGTCAGAATCTAGCACTGTCAGAGTAGTCTCAGTAGCTATTGGCGATGTAAGATATTTCACAGTGAGTTTTCCTTCTCCATTTTTGCCTGCAATCAGTATTGTACCGTCTATTACGCGTTTTATTCCAGTCCTGAAATGAAATAAAAATATTACTTATGAAGCTATTGTTTTCTACAGGGTGAGAATAGTTTTAGAAATCATAATATGAAATTCAAAATAATAATTGCTTTCGGTAGAAATTGAGAAATTCGTACTCAAAATATTCGAAATGTCAGCTATACGTAGGTATTCTGATTTCAAACCAGAAATTGTAACTCAAAATTAAAAATTTCCAGATTAATTTTCATACTTACAGTCTATTTGTAACCTCATTGGACATATAAATTTTTCCACTGGGTCCCTTCGCGTAATCGGTAACAACACATCTGGCAGCAACTTCCGAGAACTGAAAATATCTTTCGGCTTCGTACCATTTTCCCAAAAACCTATTCATGTCAAAATCGGCCATGGGAATATATTCCGGACAGAACCCAAAACTGGGTATCTGCGCCCTGGCTAGCACTATCACACTTAAGAATGTGCACACTCGCAACATTGTCACTGAAATGTCGTTAAACAGTTCGTCTTCCAGACTATTTATATGTTGAGAACCGCTAGTTAGTTTTTGATCAATTATCAAGATATAACCCTTCAAATCGGTGTACCAATTAATGAAGACATGAACAAATAAAGGTGTAGTCTACTGATTTTGATTTGGATGTGTGATATTAATCGATAACGGTTCTTTGTAGAATTTTTATTTGCTCAAAAAGGCGAATAACCTGCACTGGCCTTACGAACTTGTAACAGTTAATTCATTTCGATTATTTCCTTCATATTTATGTCACGATTTTGGTCCAGTTAAGAAGCGCAGTGAGTTGTATGCAAACACCTAATCAAAGTAGATTGTTGTTTGTGAGAATGGGAAATATCATTCAGCAAACTATCAATTCCTCAAACATATAGTATTTCTTCAAAGTTGTTTCTTGCAGTTGTATTGAATGTTTGTGTACATAACAGCATACAGTAATTAAAAATGTTATATGTCTAACCTGGGTAAGCTCTTGGGTCTTACCGATTTCTAAATCGGCGGGACCCGGAGATAAGTAACTAGAAAAAAATAATAAACATAGTTTTCCACACATCCACATCAGCATGAAGTAGCAGCATTAAATAGCATGATTCGTAGTCTATTGAATAGTTCAAAATAATAGTACAGAAGATCACCAAACTCATATGCTGCGTTTATCGACCACCAAGCGATACACAATATAGGGCACTATTCTCTTCACTTGCAAACACCATTGAATTTCTGCAAATCAATCATCTTAGTGCCGAAATTTCCATATTCGGTGACTTCAATGTCCACAATATCGAATGGCTCAAATTTTCAAATATCAACGATGAACAAGGTCACGAAGCTGAGGCTTTTGCAATGAGCAGCGGACTTTCCAGATTATAAATAAGCCAACCAGGATTCCTGATCGTGATGGAGAATATGCTAGTCTTCTGGATATATATATCCAACAACCTATCCAGAAATTTACACAGTCACCGTAAAGTCTCCACTGGGATCTTCTGACCACAAACTAATTTCAGTGTTGAGTGAATTACCGATAAATGTTGGGGAACAATCTGAGCCGCACAAAGTTTGGCATTACAGATCAGTTGAATGGGAGGATTTTCAAGACCATTTCCGAAATTTTCCCTGACTAGATCTTTGTCTCAGCTCTAAAGATCCATCAACTAGTGCTTCTGAAAGTCACGGTAGTTATTCTATCATCCATGGATGCATATATTCCTTTTTCAATGAAACGAACTTGTAACGGCAAACCTTGGTCCAACAAAAATTGCGAGCAGGGTGTTACCTCCAAAAATTTCGACTACCGGCAGTGGCACAAAAATATCAGTGCCGAAAACCGAACTACGTTTGTTAATGCTCGCAATAGCTACACACTTAGGATAAATGAAAGCAAAGAACTCACCATCAGAGAATTTGGGATAAACTGCTTTCCAATCCCACCGAGTCTATATGCTTTTGGTCGGTAGCTAAAGCTGTTAATCAGAACTTTTACAAAAGTCACAATTCCACCACTAACACAAGTGGATGGTTCAATTGCAACAACAGCTTTAGAACAGGCAAATTTTCTAGCTGAATAATTTGCCTCCCACTCCACAGTCGATTTTCTGGGAAAGTCACCACCTACTATTCTCACATTAGAATCCTCACGGAAATTACTTTTCGACAGCGTCTAGTCAAGCGAATTTTGAAACAGCTCAATATCAACAAGGCGTCTGGCTCTGATGAAGTGCCAACAACCGTACTCAAAAAGTGCGCAAATGAACTCGCACCAGACTTTTCAACCTGTCTTATAAAAAAGGGGGTTTTCCTGGAAGATTACTCGCGTTCAGCCTATTCCCAAAATGGGCAGGAAAAATCTTCCAAATAACTAAAGACCAGTCGCTTTGTTATAAGAAATCATGAAGAAAGTCGTAAACCACCATATCCTCAAATATTTGGAAGGCTTCAACATCTTGAGCGATCATCAATATGGCTTTCGCGAACAAAGATCAACAGGTAACCTTCTGTCGTATGTCACCCATATTTGGAATAACACAATCGAGAAACATGGAGGGTCAAAAGCTGTTGCGCTTGATATTTCTAAGGCCTTTGACCGTGTATGGCATGAGGGTTTGCTGGCCAAACTTTGATGCTATAGCCTGTCGGATCATTTTTTAGTATGGCTCTTCAGCTTCCTGAAGGAACGTTCCCTGCAAGTGACCGTCGATGGATATTTCTCGAATACTTTCACCATCAACGCTGGTGTTTCCCAGGGATCCATATTGTCTCCAACCCTCTTTTTATTGTATATCAACGACTTATTGGAAAAAAACAAGAATTCAATATATTGCACCCTTGTCGCGTCGTTCCATTTGGATTCCAGGACATCGGCTACCGAGACACATCGGCTTCACCGGCAGCAGAGGAGTAACTAGGTTCAATTCAATGCCACAAAAACCCAGGCATCGGTTTTCTCCAAGAAGATAAATGTCTCCGAACCGGATATAATAATGTTAGGTCAGACAATTTCGCTTCAATAGGTTCGTTGGGGATTAAAATGGACACCAATATGTCTTGGCACAATCATGTCGCTGGAATTGCAAAGGCTGCTTCTCAAAAGCTTGGAACACTGTTCCGAACCAGAAAACTTTTGATGCTTTATACAGCTCAGATCAGACCTTCTTTGGAGTATTGTTCTCATTTATAGAGCTCTGCCCCAAACATATCCTGAAGTTGCTGGATTCTATTCAGAAAAGAGCCATCCGCCTGATTGGAGATGCGAACATCACGTGTAACCTTGATAGCCTGGAACATCGAAGAAAGGTTGGAGATTTGTCTCTCTTCTATAGATACTTTCACGTAAAGTGTTCAAGTGACTTGGCACATTTGATTCCACCAAGAGCGGTGCCCTTGCGAAACTAGCGATTCACATTGGATTTGAATCGCTGAAAATTAAATCCTTTCAGAAAAACGTTATCAGGAAGTTTATTCCACATAAACGCCGTTCTCCAAATGAAAGAGTTTTCAAACAGTATAGTTCGAGGTGTACTAAGTTCAACCTTAAACAAATGAGCAGCCACAGGGACATATCTCCAATCTAACAAATATTAATTTGAAAAAAATTGTTTAAAACAAAACTTCACTGTCGGAGGGATGTGGAGTTGTAGTTCTTGGTCAAACAGGAGAACTTTTCTCTAAAGAATAAAATAGAATAGAAGTAGTTTTTTGAAAGTGAGGACCAATTCCATCTTTTGGTAGATGATGGTGAGATTAATCACGATCATGATATTATGTTACATTTGGAAGAGAAAGATCTGATACTCAAATCATCTGGAATGCTTAGAAATTGATAAAGAATTCGAAATATGTATTCATTGCCCAAATAAAATTATATCTAATTTGTTAAATTTGTTTTCTGATAAACAAGGGCGATGGCATCGACCCTTACGAAGACGCCATCTGTGGGATCGACAGAGAACTAAATCCTTCAATTTGAAAAATAAACGAGGCTCCACGAGGCGTTCCTTTGCAAAGTCAACCTTCGACCACCGATGAGATTCGTCCTCTGTCTTTTACTGAAGCTTTCATTGCAAGGCAAACTTGTTGCCTGAAAACAACGCAATAATTATTCGACACCAGACAGCACTGTTTCAAGCTGCCATCAGCCTATTACCACTGATGTGACCTATGGCGAGTCGAAATAGCGCTGCCTGGTGTTGAATCATAAATGCGTTGTATTTCGGCTCTGGTTTTCAGCTAGTTGCTTTGCAGTGAGAGCTGCAGTGAAAAACAGAGGTCCTTGCCAAAGCTTCGCTTTGCAACTGATCGCCCTGGAGTGCCTCGTTTATCTTTGGTATTCGAGGATTGAGTTCTCTGTCGATCCCATAGATGGCGTCTTCGTAAGAAGAGATGTCATCGCCCTTGTTTGCTCAGGCTTATTCTTTAAGCACGGTTGAGTCCAGTAACGCAGCCAACATGTGCGTTCAGTCTAAGATCGAGGGTCGGATAGCTACTCTGTACCCTCTGGTCAATAGGAAATCTAAACTGAGCACGAAGAATAAAATCACCATCTATAACACGATGTTCAAGCCTGTCATCATGTATGCTTCAGGCGTGGGGATAAGCGGCTCCGTTCAACATTTCCATTTTGGAAAAGTTACAAAATAAGTTAATTAGGATGATTGTGAATGCTCCTTGGTTCGTGCGGAACGAAGCCATCCGCAGAGATTTGCAGCTGCCTTCCATTCGGCAGTCCATCCAGTCGAGGAATCAGAGAGTTTTTTTAAGTACGGAAACTCATGAAAATCCGTTAGTTAGGGAAGCCACAGATTATGCTGTAGACGACCCGTCCCGATGTAGATGGCCCCGACACTCTGTCGAATGAGGCCCTCATGTCCCCCGTTAACGGATGAATAACTTTCTCATCCATCCCACTCCAGCCAGGTAGGGGTATCCCGTGAAGGGCGGCACTGATGTCTGAGGACTTCATGCCGCCATACTATCAGTCATGAATCCATTGGTCCTTCTCGAGACCAATAATCAGCCGAAAGGGTAGGGGAGCTGGACTCATCTCGACTGACACGAAGATGACTTTCCACTAACGCAGCCAAAAGGGTAAGGGAGTTGGGCTCCATTCCGATTGAACCGAATACGTTGGTCAACGCATTGGATGTCCTCAGTCCAAAGGGTAAGGGAGCTAGGCTCCAACCTGTTTGAACCCAAGATGGCTGTTGAAAGCATTGGAGTTAAGCTTAGTACCCCTAATGATATCTATGACGGGTCGAAACAACACTGTCTGGTGTTGAAGCTGAAATGCGGATGTCATGTGTTTTTGTAGCTCTATATCTCAATAAATTTTTATTTTACTGTGTCATGGTGTATACTGATCGATAGAGAATTTTGTACTCTATTGACTGATGCTATTTGCGCTATGAAAGTTGCCTTTAAAATTACCAAATTATTCATCATTATTTACCTATTACACTTTAAATTCACAAAAAATCATAGTTCACACCAAAGCCAGGGTATTCTAAAAATTCACATCTACTATTAGAATACCTGAAAAGTCAACCCTTAGAACGCGACTACAGACGTTCAATCTACACCTTTCAGTACGGAAGCTCCATTTCAATGAACTCTCTTTGATTTGAATATCCATATGTGTCCATCAGAAGTATGAGGTAGGTTTTTTAAACATAATATAAGTATGTTATATCAAAATACATGTATGTTGTATCGTAGCATTGGAATATATAACATGTATTATGTGGAGTATGAAATGTTTTGGATTGTAATTCATTTGTTTAGTTTGACAGCGTCATCCCTTGGTACGTACACGCGATCATTTTGACATGATACAAGAAACTAGGTAGGAACCTAGATCATGAAAACATTACGTTTATGGCGACATCTACCTTATGGTAGCCAAAGTTACAAATACATTTCACAATGCTCAACTAGATAGCGGTATGTGTATTAGCGTTTTGAAATTTCACAAAATTTAACTTTTATGTCATATCAATAAAAATAACTAGCCACTAAGAAGTATGTACTTAATTAATTATAGATCAGAAATTCGACATATACCTTGTACCGACATATTCCTTTTATATCATAGAGTGTATTATCATAATAACTCTTATAAAATCCCTTGAAAAACTTTTTCAGAGTGAACTTCGACCAGCCATTGGAGCCAGTGTTTCTGACTGTGATTTTCAATGCTTTTTTGTTTTTCTTTAATTTTGTCATCTACTTTTCCATTGATTCGAAACAATTTCCATTCTGTGCAATATTATTTCCAATTACTTGTCTCATTTAAGTTTATTTTTGTATTTACTTTGTTTATTTGGATAACTGGAATATTTGGGTACAATTGTAATGACATTCAGTTATATTGTCATGGTATATATGTTCTGTGTGGAATCTTCCATTTGGAATCAGTTTGTTAAGATTCCTCCTTCCTCCTGCCTATTTTTTTGAAATTTTCATTTCAAAATTTTGGTATTCTATAGTCTATTTCAAAAGAGTGTAGAGTAATAAATCATGAAGTGTCATAAAATTTGCCTACGTCCATGGGCGTAGGCAAATCTTAGGATTATTAAACTTAATAATTAAAGTAAATTAAAAATTACAGACATAGATAATAATAAAAGGCCATTTTTGGGAAGTAATTTGGTCTAAAACTAAGTACCTACATGTATTTAGGTAAGTAAAATTTCTTAAAAAAAGATTAAGATTAATTTTAGTGGTTCTTGTAAACTTATTTAATATGCAATTTGGGTTCATATACTTGAGCATGATTTCTCAAAAAAGGGTTAACACTTAGTTCCGAGGTGCCATGTCATTATAATAATNTCACAGTTTTAGTATTGTTCAAGTGTCAAATTGTAATAACGTATCCAGTAAAGTTCTTGTCGTTTTTGTGAATAAATTGATTTAAAGTCCCCACAAGTGTTTCAATACGTAAAGTTCGTTCGTGTGTGTTTGTGAGTATTTCCCGATTTCGGTTCGTATATATTTTATTGTTACATTTTATATTTTTTTAATAACACTGTTCTGCTGTATTAAATTTTTATTTCCTTTAATATAATTTTTATGAATGCATATTCTTTTGGCAATTATCCCACTAGCGCGCCTCTGGCTCAGTATTTATCCGTCGATAACAATGGACAAATCCCTTAAAACAGGGTGATACCTACCTGCTCTTTATGAAACGACATAAGTTTGCAATGCGGACTAGGGAAGTGACAGAATTTATTGACGGATCACCCTGTAGCGCTTTTGAATACTTAATGAGATTTTATTACTCTACACTCTTTTGAAATAGACTATAGTAAACGTTAGATGACTTCTTTCAAAAATATATAGTTTTGATAAAATTTAATGTAATGAAAAATTATGGAATGAAATACAGTTTTTTTGAATCAAAGTCTTCAATCACGAAGAGTGGAAGCTATACATTAATTTATGCCCAAGTTATACTCGATATCAAGGAAGTAAGAACATCAAATTGCATCGAGTGAAATGTCGAAAAGTTTTTCAAACGAATTCAGATGTTTTTCTTCCTATTGATATGAAAAGTTACGTACTTGGCACTGAAATTTTTACTTTAGTCTTTTGATAAATAGTCAATGTCTTCAGTAATAGAAGTATTTTAGAAAAAGCTTGTTGGAGTAATGAAGTGGTTCGTGACGTAGATACACCGTCATTTTATTTCGTCAATCGGCTGCCATGCCGATTTATTACCACTCATATTGTGTCAAAACATTTTTTGAATAATTTTATATGATTTGAAAAAAAACTTAAAAAAATGTTATCGAACTCTGCATATCAGTTATCAAACATGCATATGAAAATCTCCATTACTTTTGGAGCAAAAATTAAGTTAATTCAGTGCTCTCCCACAAAATATTTTTATACTGGAATCCAACTAATTTCGGTTGCGCCTTTCGAAATGAAACAATTAAATAATAATCATCAAGAAATTCCCAACGACTTGGAAGTTCAGTTTTTTTGGTTAACTTCGATCATAACATCATGAAATTGATGTATGTATTAAGGGGAAACCCATATGATGAAGATACAAATTTGGCAACCTAACATACAAAGAGATGGCTTTTAAAAAATGTCACTGTCATTATCAGATGCAACATTCCATTTTTCCACTTTCCATTTTATACTGTTTGCGAGACAATCTAAACACAAAGAAATGCTTTTTCCCAATTTTAACTTCCAGATTGTAACATATCAATTATTTAAATTTATATTTCGACAGATCTGGGATACTTCTGAGTAGTCTGCAGCAGTACTCCAAATAAATCATAATCAGAATGCTGACACCATATTGTTTATTTTTATTCACATTACAAATTTACGCCAACAAGTACTCTTCTCCTTTTGTTCAGTCATAGACTTGCTTTTCATAGTGATTAAAGTAGAGTGAGAAGTGAGGTGTCTATGCTTGAAGAAACGGAACAGGTGGTAACACTGCCTGAACTTTGAACCGATACAGATTGTATGCATGAAGGAAAAAATTTTTTTGAGTTTTTTCTGTGCCTGGCGTTGCCTAAGAACACACAGTGGCGATTTAAGTAAACGTTTTTGAGATTCATCCATCAGGATAAATTCCAACTGTTGAGATATTTATAAATATTGATTCAAAAGGGGATTATATTAAATCATATTTTGAATTTCTTAATTTCAACAATCATAGAATCAGGAATTTTATACAACACTTTCTTTGTATCATATTTCTGACAGTAGAAAGATAAAAAGCATACAAGCACAAAAACAGCTAAAAACAAGAGTAAATTGGATACAACGAAGACATGGCAAAATTAAAAACTCGACGAACGTAAAGTACATTGAATATTCGAAGGCTTTATTGTATGCGGAGAGATCGTGACTTCACTACCGGAGTCCTGGATCTCAAAAATCAGAGGAGTCAAGTTGGAGGAGTGTAAACAAAAGCTTTGAGTTTTCTTGATCGTTTCTGGCAATGGGATTTCTATCAGAAGTTGTAAAGTTTAGTGCAGGTTGAGACCTTGTATATTGTTACTTTTTCTATTCAAGCAGTTATTGGGAAGAGTAGAAAATTTCAGAACATTGACACACTGATTTCTTTGTACAGCGTTAGTTCATATTCAATATTGTTGATCTATTACTTTTTTATTCCTTCATTTATTTCAACGTTGGGGATGGAACACCATATGTGTAACTAAGTCGGTCCACAGTAACAAATGTTAAAAAGGGGGAACAGTTTTTCTGTAGTTGGCGTCCGAATAAGAGCTTTTAATTTGGTTAACCTTTTCAGTATTTATATAATTGAATTCCTTTAAAACAATTAAGAACTAACGTGCACCCTTGCCTCTGCCCTAAATCAAAAAACGCGTAAGGAAGGGGGATAAAACTGAAAAAAATAGGATTCAACGAGACTGTTTATTGTTTTTACTAAAATTGTCATCTAATCAGTCAGTTCTGTCATTACTTTATGTCAATCACAAATATATCATCTTCAATTTTGGTGCTCGTAACTTTGATGTGCTCCGTACTATCTAGATGAAAGTACCCATGTATTCAAAGTAGAAAATATCTAAAAAATTAGGAAAAAAATTAAAGAATATTAATTATAGCTTTTCACAAACATGATCGTCATCACAATCGGGAAAAAATCTGTTTTTTTTCTGGTCTGTATGTGAAGAAACCTATGAATGACAAGTTTATTTCTACTGTTACTTTTCAATTGAGTTTTTTTCCTCTCTAGAAGTTTTCCATAGTTTATATTTCAATGGAGAAAAATTCAAAAAAGACTTTTCCAAAAAATTAGTTTCTTCTCATAAAGTCACGCTGCTTCAAAAATTTTTTCTCTGAATGGTTTATAACTTTGGTAGGAGGCTTTGATACCCAGTTGACACGACTTCAGTTAACATTTTCATACCAGTTCGTCGATTTCGACCAGGTAAATCGAGAGAGAATGAAACTTAAGACCTTTTTGAGTATGTTTATGAGCATATGAGGAAAAAAAGCACTTTAGATCACTCATTCATTAAAACAAAAATATACAATTTCATATTCGGGAATAATACTTTATCTTGGCTATTCTCATATCTGTAAAACCGTACATATCTGAAGATAAAAATTGTACGCCCAGTTTTTTTGGTAATAACTCGGGTGTATCTCTAGGCTCGCTACTGGGTCCTTTTTTCCTCTTTAATGTTTCAATGATAGCCTGCTTATATTAAATAGAACTGATGTTCTATTAGTTCTCTAATTGTCATTGCCAACAAAACTATCTATATGCAATCCTTCTCAAAAAGGAACATTCAACAACCTTTCCCAGTCAGTATTCCAAGACAGGATTTTGAGACAGAATCTACAGAATTCCTTTAATTTCGATATGAGCTGGAACTGCATCATATCTGTAGAAAAATTGAAAAACATATGACGCAATACTCTAGTTAAAAAGGATGTTAGACTCACAAGAATAGATTGTAAATTATGCTCCAATCTATTTACATATTTCTTATAACATTATTAGATGGATGATGGAATTGGCTAATACTTGATGAAAATCCATAACCAACGTATTCTCACGATACAGTGTTTATGAGTACGTTAATTATGGATTATTAGATGGATTTGCGTTATTGAGTCAAGCCGGATATTTATTTTTCAGATGGGAACTATCTGTTCTTCAAATTGAAACCTACTGACACATGTGAACTCTAATTTAAACAAAACAATACTATACTTGTGATGCACTGTTTGGAGCCTTTGGTGTAGTAATGAATATTACTGGAGTTTTTCCCAACACCAAACCATTATGTTAACACCTTGACACGTGTTTCGATCACCAAGTAACCATCTTCCTCTTGATCTTGTTGAAATAACGGTTTGGTGTTGGGAAAAAACTTCAGTAATATTCAAAACAATAATATGACTTTTTGAAATGACATTTCATTGTTTTAGTTCCGCAGATTTTAGCGTTGAAGATGAGCCCCGAAGAGGTAGACCTACATTGAATCCAGAAGGAGGATTTGAGGACCCTGGTGGAGACTGACCCCTCACAAACGGTGCGTGGAATGGCAAGAGAACTAGTTGTCAGGTCCCATGCGGTTTTTGATGGTTTAAAAACGTTTTGGAAAGGTCAAAACTTTCGAAAAGTGGGTGCCCCACGACTCGAATGACCGACAGAAATTGTCACGAGGTCTATTGAGTGTTCAGCGGCTGGTGTGATTCTGTAACTGGGCCAAACTATCACGGCAGAGTCCTATTGTGGCTGCTGACTCCCTTGCAAAGGAGGGTGCTGCAAGCAGCTTCATCGGACCAGAACCTGTCATTGGTTTCGCTTTAGGCTTTGCCACACAAAGATTAAACACCTGGATGGCAAGAAGATTTATGTACTTCTGGCAGAATCTTCCAGGATTGGCTCACTCCAAGGCGTTTATTCACCCTTCGAAGCTTGATACAAAACAGTTGTTGGACTATAGTTGGGATGAACTACAATGTATAATAGGTCTTCTTACAGGTCACTGTCATTTGAATCATCATATTCAGAGACTCGGACTGTCGAAAGACAGTGTGTGTCGCCTCTGTTCGGAAAATGATGAAACAGCAGAGCATATACTTTGTGTCTGCCCCGCTGGGGACCGAATCAGGCTTTTAGAGTTCGGTAGAGTCGTACTTTCAACCATCTGACCTGAAAGACCACTCATCATAGAAACTAATCGGCTTCGTTGAAAAGCTGGGTTTATTTGGTCGAGTATGAATAGGTTGAGCAACAATAAACCCTTGCGGGTTGAGGTGGAGGGTCGAATAGACCTACTCAGTTTGGACCTAACCTAACCTATTGTGAGAAAATCGAGGTGCAATCCTGCCTCACGACAACGTCCGTCCGCACTTTTCACAAATCACTCTCCGAAAATTGAACTAATTGGGGGATGAACTTCTACTCCACCCACCATCCTTCCCAGACCTCAGTCATTGAGTAGATTGAGGGTCATTTGATTCAAATTGTTATTTTTTAAAGCACAAAATGTATATTCAATGAGTTACTAAAATTTTCTTTTATGATATTGAGAAATTTCAACTAGTTTTCACCTCAATGCAGGTATTAAAATTATAAGTCATTATGTAGGTAGAAAGTAATATACACCAATTGTTATTATACAAAGCACACATTAATTAGAATTTTGTCAATATGAAAACGCTTGAGTGAGTTATTACATAGGGAAACACGTGTCGCGATTTTGTAAACTGTCTAGTAAAAATATCTCAACGAAGTGTTATTTCAATACATAAAGGATTTTCATCAATTATCGGCCAATTCATTTATATATCTATGACTATCTATTTTGTAAATGAATATTATATATCACTGTGTTATGTACATAAAATCCGAACAAATTTGTTTAGAATTCACACAATCATGATCTTTCACCAGGCATGGCGGTGTTTAAAATCTCGCGCCACTCTACTACCCTTTTAGAAAAAAAAAATGAGAGCTACAGTTTTACAATCATTTACCCAAAGTTATTGAAAATGAAACCAGTTTTCTTTCTTCCAAGCCTAGGGGAAACATTTTCTTCTTGAAGAATGCTTTTATATACATACCTCTGAAAGAACTTTGATGTCAACGATTTTGTATGTGTTTACTAGACTTCAATTTCAAATGACTGATATAATCAGGTATTTTTATTTTCAAATTCAATGAGAAATCGGAGAAAGGCGAGATACAGTTAGATACAATAATTTGTATCTAAGTGAAGCTAAACGAATCTCTTATCACTGAAAAAGAAATTTCTGAGTTTCACCAAAATCATATTAGGGAAAAGAAAATAAATCTTTCGAAATAAAATCGTGAAACATTCGTCTCTGCCAACTACCCACAAGGTAGGTTCTGGTAAATGCCTGCTGGATAACAATTACTTTCCCGGCTAATATCACGCTGGATATTGAATTATATCCGACATACATTTATACAAGATACACCACAGAGGTTAGTCTTGCAGATTTTTCTCGTTCATCCAGCAGCATGACCATGCTAAAATCAATCGAGTAGAACAGCTACAGACCGGTTACGAGGTATTACCCCTCATCAGTGCAGGAAAGATCCGAACCAAACAGCAAAGTGCCTGGTACTCGATTCATTTCAACTAGGCTCGACTGCATGTGTGAAACCTTCGTCTAAGAGAAAGATTATTAACAAGTAACAGCTCCATCTGGTGTACAAAGCCCCAAGCGTGGAAGAAACATTCCATGTACCAATACTCTAACAGAGATCAAAACGTGTCTGGAGACTGAATCGAGGAGAGATATATACATATGAGAAAATAAAATCTCGAAACGTTCACCCATCCAAAAACATACACCGTAGGTTCTGGTAAATGTCTGCCGAAAAGCAACTACTTCCCTGGCTAAGATATCTCACATATGTTTCTCTTTCATCCAGCAGCAGGACCATGCTGAAATTATTCAAAAAATCTACGAGACTAACGTCTGTGAGGTATCTTACATAAATCGGATATAATTCAATATCCAGCGTGGTACTAGCCGAGAAAGTAGTTGTCCTTTCGCAGGCATTTACCAGAACCTACGGTGTAGTTGGGAGAGATAAATATTTCGAGATTTTATTTAGAAATATTCATTTTCATAAACGAATGTACCTCGATATAGGCTCCATCGTCGATACTGTCTTCACAAACGTTTTGATCTATATTAGACATATTTACAGTATTATTATAGAAAAGTTAATGTTTAACAACTTGAATCTTGGAAACAACATATTTTCAAACCTTTGTTTATATGAACTTTTTTTATTTTTTTTCACCCTGCATATAAACTTGTTGATAAATTGATGGATGTAGCCGTTTACTACGTGGTAGGAAATCATAATGATGAAAAGAGAATTGAAACTTTCTAAGTTTTTTACAACTTTTATTTGTAACTAACGTTACTACAGTTTCATCTTATAAGTACCTTTTCAAACTTATACATTAAACTAACAATGGTTCATTACATTAGCCCTTATATAGCACCCCTGTAGGTAATAATAGAGGTGTCGATTTGAAAACCGATGAGTAAACGAAATCGATTCGATCATTTAACAGGTTGCACCCGCAATGTTTATGCTTGTGAATTTCCAAGAATTCTAAATAATTGAGTTTGCAACCCTTCCTTGCATAGTGCAGAATTTTCGTATCGTTTATATTCGGGAACTTGTGGTTGCATGCCAAGGAATGGTTTGATATGGTCCACTATATCTTTGGCATTGAAAAGGAAATCAGATAACCTGGCATGTGGTCTGAATGCTACTTCCACATTGTTTTTTCTAAAGAAACCAGCAATTATCTCTGTTATTTTTCCAGATATTACCATCCCAAGCGATTCTTTCCATCCAGCCTACAGCCTACAATTCAATGTTGCACAGAGCATTCTCACTGCCTTTGTCTGCAGACAATCTAGCTAGGTAAATTAATATAATTACCCAGATAGGCCATAATGATGGTTTCAACGCAGATACTATCCAGAAGTTAGTCAGAAAACAAAGCCGTAAATTCAATTACAGATCAATATACCCTCAGGTCAAACAACCAGAAATCAAGAAATGGGTAACTGGAAAAAGAACAGAGATAATTGCGGGTTTCTTCAGAAAAAACAATGTTGAAGTGGCATTCGTGCCACATTATCTGATTTCTTTTTCAATGCCAAAGATAAGGTGGTGGAGAAATCTGGAGTTTATAAGCTTAAGTGTCCGGAGTGTAATAATGTTGTGTTTATGTGGGACAATGTGGTCTAAATTTCCAAAAACGGTATGCTGAACAAGAAAGGTCCTTCAGACTAGGAAAAAATGATTCGACGTTTTCAAACTATTCCTTGACATGCAACCACAAGTTCCTGAATCTGAACGATACGGAAATTTTGCACTATGCAAGGAGGGGTTTCAAACTCAATTATTTAGAATCCTTGGAAATTCACAAGCATACATCTTGCGGGTGCAATCTGTTAAATGATCAAATCGATTTAGTTTACTCACCGGTTTTCAAATTATCACATCCGCATTGTAAATTGTAAATTCAGGTACTCAACAAGCCAAAAAAAATTTTTGACTGTACTTACGTATTTTGATGCGTAGATTACGAATCCGAAAGAAAAAAGCGGCGCTCTCCATTATTTAAAAAGTTAGGGCCCTTTCAAAGTTCAGAAAAGGGCAACTTTTCAGCCTTCTTTTTCACTAAATAAACTATTTAAAAACACAAGTATTTATTCACTAGGTCACCTTTACACCTTATTCCTCCTTCTTTAACACNACTTATGCACATTTCCTTGGTTTCTACTTCCATTATCCATTAATTATAACTCCAGGATCCAAAGAATTATTTATATTAAGAGAAGATAATACTTACCACTCAACATTTAAATTTTAAATATATAATCATCAGCAATATGATATTGAAAGAAATTAACATGTGAACTCATGTATTGGCCAATATAAGGGGGATGTAAAATAACTTAGGAAGTTTTCAAATGAAAAGTACAAATCAATAGAAGGTAAATCATTGAAATATCCCTTAAGGGAAGTAGTGGTATTGTACATACATTTTTATTGTTGATACCTCATTATATAACCGTACAGTTCAACAGGTCTTTCAATCATTTTTGTTATTTCTCTGTTTTTGTCCGTAAATAGAGTGGCGCCCTGTCGAAGAGCACCCACATTTAATGAACCCATGACTCGCTCCCTAACACCAGAGCTGCCGTGCCTATAACACTAACATTCAAAACACACAACAACAAGTTTAAATTAAAATGGAGTTATAATGTCCTTATAGGACGAAACTGCAGTAACGTTAGTTACAAATAAAAGTGGTAAAAAACAGAAAATTTCAATTCTCTTTTCTTCATGACAGTTGTTGACTTGTTTCATATCAGTATTGCGATCTGAGAAGATGAATAAATTATTATTAACATCATTATCATAACTGTATAATTTCGCTCATTGCGTATTGTGAAAGATTAAGGCCGAGGCAATTGAAAAACTTTTTAATTTTTTCATTGTGTATCCTATGAGTAGACCTAAATTATATTCGTAATTTGCCACTTAGCCCGTAAACATTTCATATTCTATTTCAGTAGTGGATTATATTTAGAACAACTTCTCTCAATCTACCATTCAAAACGGTGTCAAATGTAGGATTGTATTAGCTGACACATGATGAACGTTTACTTGAGATGTTAACTTAAGAAGGGTCAGTGAATGAATAAAATGGCATGTTTCATTGTAGAAATTAAGGTCAAGTTATGAATAGGCGCCAATGCTCTGTTTAGTATTGTAAGGTCCTATTGAAATATTCTTCAATTTATTATATCTGTGCACGGAATATATTACAAGCACTTACCAATCTGCGTATACAGGAAGCAGCGTGAATGGTTCGCAGTGTGTCAATGATTCCATTGAAAATAAAGTTGTTGATCATACCACATTTAATTGCAATAAGCATTTTCAATTATTTACAAAACTTTGCTCACAGCTTTGTCATTTGTTTTGACATCCAAGGATGAGGTTGAATGAAATGAATACAAGAAAAAATATTTTATTTTCTTACATACACTATTTACAAACTAGATATTTACATTTAACAAATCTAACAAGAATACTAAGTTACCACATTTGTACCACGTTTTAAAAAACAATCGTTCGAAAGATTTTTACCAAGTCAATTTTAAAGAATAGTGTAGATCAATCTGACCTAAAATCTGAATGGCCAAAATAATATCGAAGTAATAATTAAATTACAAAAAAAACTAGCTAACATGGCCTTATCTGTTGAAAAATTCTGGTGATTAGGAAGGAAATGAGAGCAAATTAAAAGAGAGATGAATAAGTTACAAGATTGCATTTCAACTTAATTTTTACTTCTTTGGTGTGTATATTGAAAAAATATACGATCGTATGTTCCAGTTTTATAGTAAAAACTTTATAAGCAAGTAATATACAAGTGTTAACATACAAAAACCCAAAATGCTCCAAGAATCTCGAATTGATTTCATCGCGATACTCGTTCATTGCTTTCATTTATTCTCAAGTGAGTGCATAATTTTGTTCCCTAATCAAGCGCATCACATCCACCCAGAGAGATCGATCGAGCATCTTCGGTTAATGTATGAAAATTAACCCACTTGTGGTGTGTATAACATGATCGATAAATAATTTATATAGACAGCTGCAATTAAAATCGGACCAGCCGTATAATCACATGAAAAATACCACTTGTCATACACACCACGCGTAGTTAGGTACGTATAGTCAAATTGAACACATCGGCTGAGATTATGTCTAGACAATACAACTATAACACAATTTTAAAGGAGGGCGTCGATCATAGTGGAAGGCACATTTGGTCCCGTATAACTCTCGTGCCTGACCCTGGGGCAATTCTACTCATCTTATCCCGAGGGCTACCGACTACATCTACGTCCACACGAGATACATGAAAAGGCACTGATAGGTTCAGCATATCACAAGATGCGGTCGTTCCAAAATATTCTGTACGACCTCATCAGTGGGAAATGGAATGTAATTTGAGCTACTTGAGCTCATGCATGTTTTTACTCAATAGCAAATTGTTGTGAGGCCCAGATAAATGTCTTATCAGTTCTGGAAGAGATTCAAATGAGAGCGGACAGAAACAACAGTTGAACCTTCCTGAATTGCCGTCGCTTGAGGATATAACGTTTCTATGCACGGAGCACAAGTGTTTCAGCAAATGGGCTTTCTGTTTGAACATAGCCACACACAACCTACACGCGAAAGGTTTTTCACCAGTGTGTACACGGAGATGTGTTTTCAGGTTCCACGACATTCCAAATTGTTTACCGCAATACTCACAACGATACTCACGAACTTGTACTGCTGGTAGCGCCTGCTTGCTGCTTGCCGTCGCATGGGAGGAACTTTCAGCGGTTTCGTCGCTCACTGAAAACGACGGTGGTGGATCACGGGATTCCTCGGTTCCAGGAGGGTTCACTTGTGTTTGACAGAGGGACCAAGCACCCCATGTGTGTTCAAAAGCCTGGTACGAATCCGAAGCCAGTCCTTGATCAGCACTAGGAGGTCTGTATTTCACCACAACGTTGTCGGGTGGACCCGAAGTGTCTGGATGTTGGCCTGGAGTCGGAGTGTGGGTCCTATCCACCAGGTACGGCGGTGCGGACAATGAAAGGGGGTGGTGTGCAGCTAACAGAGGAGGAAGGCTCTTATACCTATGGTGATGATGAGCTGCATCTTCGATGTAGGACGGAGAGAACGGGACAAACGGTGGGTTCTGTGCTGGCGAGTTGTGGAAACCAGGTCTCCTCTTTCTGTGAGGCGTAACAACGTAATTGTCTGGACTCTGTACAAGGGAGATCAGTTTTTGATCAGCAATAGGAGGTTTCAACTGGGAGAAGTCGTCTTGATGTTTCAGATCTATAGGTTCGATATACACGCTTTTACGTTTCATTCTGTGATGGTGGAACTGAGACAGCTCATGAACTTTCGGAGCAATTTTGACAGTTGACTGACCAATTTTCAGCAAATCAGAATTCTTCTGTTCCGATTTCTAGACGAAGAAAATCAGAATTAAATGAGACACTCGATGAATGATACAAACTTACCTCCGTGGTGTTTTCGTAATCATTATCCTTATTTTCGCCATCAGCATTCTTGGTATTTAAAGATAAATTAACCGGGTTAGGAGATCCTGAGTTTTGTTCTTCGGAAATGATCGGTTCTGTTGTGTCATCATCGTCATCCTTGATTTCCCCTTCTTCTTTTTCATCATCGTCCGTTTCTCGTTTCACTAATACTGGTTGGGAGTTCTCGTTCTCCGTTGCTGCCCAGCTGCTTTCATCCTCAGACTGTATTTTGGCCTCTTCCGAATTGGAAGACTGCCACATATCCGACTTGATTTGAAGCAATTCGAATAGTTCCTGGATACTGTCCAACTCACTTGACTGAAAAAAATAATATGAATCAACCCAAATTAATCTTTTGTATTTGATTGTCTTCAGAGTTATCATATATTAAAAAATGTTTTATAATGCGTTATAGAATAGAGCTTCAAAAATTGTTTCCTTTTACAAAGGGAGTCTCTGAAACTCTTCTAGTAATATGCAAAACGTTTTTTATTGGTTCAACATAAAAACTCCTCATAGAATTCCTTATTTTTATAATAACTTCTGCATCTGAAAATACTCTCATCACTCAGGGAACGCTAAAAATACATTTTTGTCAAAATACAAACGGAATCGTTTGAAATAGTGGTTTGATACGTGTTGTTTTCGATATGGAACAATAGCTGCAGGTTAGCATTCTGTAACAACCAAAATTCTCCAGATATTCCAATACAAAAATGAAAATACTGTTCGAAGCAACTCCAAAGGGATTCGATTGCACTCATCGACAATTTAGTGACGCGAATCTTCCCAATGTTAATTGTGTTCTGAAGATCTTCATAAACAAGGGGTTATAGATTTGGCGACCGTGAAGGTTATTCAGAGATATCTGTGCGGCCGGTAGTCAATGCCGCCTCTTATCCCAATCCAATGCCATGGAAAATTTTAGTCTGAATGAATGATACAATGGCTATTCAATGTTTCAGTAGAGAGGTTCCCCACCAAATTATGTTTTGATTATGCGTCAGTATTCAAACCTGAAATTTCCTATGGACTAGAATGGGAGAAGACGCACCAGTGACAAGCCTAGACACTCTCCAGATTCATAGCCTCTTGACTATTTTTTGTTTTGCTATCGATGAAGTGAAATCGATAAAAAATAATTATGGTATTTGAATCATTTGTGT
This sequence comes from Leptinotarsa decemlineata, assembly GCF_000500325.1. Lineage (NCBI taxonomy): Eukaryota > Metazoa > Arthropoda > Insecta > Coleoptera > Chrysomelidae > Leptinotarsa > Leptinotarsa decemlineata. The sequence continues at coordinate 44,231 of NW_019290041.1, read as the reverse complement.
CGGAAAATGTGATAATATCTCGAATACAATCTACAATCATTTGAGAGTACGGATGGTTATGAGAGTGGACATTAATTAAACTAATTAGTGAATGAGCAGCAAAAAATTTACATTCCACAAAACTATAAAACTGTTTTTCTGGTGATTCTTAGACTTGGGGATGACAGGGTCCCCTTTAATGAGAAATCGGGAGATCTCTGCCTTGTAAACTGCTGACGCAGTTATTGGCTCTGTTTTGTTTTCATTCGGTTACCCTGTATTTAGGATTCGATTTAGTTCCGTGACAAAGCAGGACATGGTTTTAATTTTTTTTCCAATACAACTTTTTTCTAGTTATTTATACTACCTTGTATTGATAACGAGTAAAAACATTTAAATGAACTATAATAGCACTATCAATAATGACTTAATCAATCAGGCTACTCCAAACGTTTTAAATAATGTTTACGTTTTTTTTGTCTCAAAGATTAAATAATTCACTATCACAATAGTTCATTTGTGTTTGATTTCGAAATGAATGATGTTGTATTGTCAATTAAGAGAACAGTCCTGAACAGTCCACAAATTTTGAAGTGACAATTTTACAAAATTCCCAATTTTTCGCTGTTTTTTCGACTTGGAAAAGTTGTGAAATTTCGGGCCGTGAAGATGGAAAAAATAATAGTAGAAAACAATAAGCACAATATTATTCAAGTGTTGATTCCTTTCATTTGTATTGAATATTCTTATACATGGTGGATATAGTGGAAGAAGAAGGACCTTGGTCCAAAGTAGAATAATTCCCATTATTATTTTTATAATTACCAAAATTTATTTTTGTTTGTGCATACCCTAACGGGCAGAAGCATTCAGCCAATCTTTGGATAGCTAAGTAAAAAAATTAATATATTATAGTAGTAACTAATCCCTTGGCTTTAATTTTTTTGAAAGTTGGGAAATTTTGCTGGTGGGGTTGGGAAAATTTGGATTTCCTCTCCCCCCTGGTTTTTCTTTTCGCTACGGCCCTGGGTACTATGGATACTTGAGGAACATCAGCTTTGATGGTGATATCCGAGAAATAACCATTGGCTACTTATAAGGAGGTTCTTTGAGGAAGCTAGAAATCATGAAAAATAAAAACGATCTGATAAGCCAATAAAGCATTGTCTGTGTATTTTTCTATTAAATCGAGGGTTACAAATGATAAATTTGTTGTAGCGACCAGTTCAACACCCTCAGGTAGCTAGAAATGAATAAGTCCTGTGTTTAGTTCTCCTCAATCATCAAAATGTGTACGTGAAAGATATTAATGCCCGAGGTAAATGCATATATACTTATACGGGGTGGGCCAAAATAAGCATATTTTCAATAGTGACACTTCCACCCCCTCGACGAGACACAATTCAACCTTGGAATCTTAGATGGTATGGAACCATTATACTTTGTTCCTATTTTGAATCCTACCCACTTATTCAAATTTGAGTTAGTCGGTATCGAGAAAGGACGTTTTGATAGTCTATAAGTCAACATAGTTTTCGGAAACATTACTCGAATAATTATAACTTGACACGTAGCGCTAGCTACTATGTGTGAAATTGTTTCTCGAATTATTTTAACCCAAGTTTTGTCAATAAGATGTTAATCTTCAGACAATAAAGCATATTTTGACTTTGACTTTGACCGTAGTCTTTGAGTGACATCACAAAAAATCTAACACAAGTAAATCGGGTGAATTTGACGTTCCCTCACTGGACCTCTTCCACCGATCTACCTATCACGAAAAATTTCATTCAAATACTGACGATAGCAGGTGTTTATTTGTATATAAGAAGTATTAAATTTCAAATTGTACATTGTAAACAAAAAAATGAACACCATGCAGGATAAACGATGCAGAATCAGTCATTGAAAAGAAATTGATAAACTTTCTAACGAAGTATCACTTATCCCATTTGAGAAATGAGAAGGGGTGGAAGTGACAAGGTTGGAAATTTGTGAAAAAAAAATTCCTCAAGAAATAGAAATCGAAATGTTCAACCTACTTTTCAATGTGAAATCGGTGTTTCTTTCGTTTGTATTGGCCCAACTCTTTATATGACGTCACTTTTACTGGAAAAAATATGAAAAATCACAAATTCCACTGTTGTGGCTATTTAAGTTTTGGTATAAAGAAACCAGACATTGAAAAATCGTTGTATTTGGTGAAAAAACTAATTACTGAAAAGAAGTTACTCTTACCTACTTCTCACATAATTCGAATATAGTACAGACTACACGATATTTATTTTTATGATTCCCCAAAAAAAAATGAATAAAGTACTTGTTCAAGTCTGCAATGTACAGAAAATATCATTTTCAAGTCACTTTTGACAAGGGAAAAATTGTTCAATATTTCACTACACATTCATATTTACTAATACAAAGATAATGTACATTGATACCGTTCAAATATGAAACCTTGACCAAAATATAGCTTCTATACCAACGGTCAGAAACAGGCGGAAAGGTCTAACCTCGGAATGCCAAATAGTGTAATGTGTTTATACCAACTATAAATTAATACGTAGATAAGGTATACCATACCTTATTTATTAAAATAATATTTTTGAGTCACATAAAATTCAACTTAGCACTTATTTTACTTCAATAAGTTGCCTAGTTAACCTGTTTCACAAGTACCTACAACTAATATGGTTTGATTAGTTTCCTATCTAGCCTGTGTGTGTTGGTGCGGATTAGTTGATGTTGCGGCAGAATGGTCAGATGTGGCTGCTAAGTTGTTAAATCTGTCAAAGTCAACACTTCAAATAGAGACAATTGATTTGCAAGAAGATGTGTCTTTGCAAATATATAAAACGGTATCTACTGAAGAATTTTGGGTCAAACATGAAAATTTCAAGAAACTAGCTATACATTTGGCCACTATGTTTGGCTCAACATAACAATGTGAAACACATCTGTCTGAAAGATGCATTTTTTGAAATCGTTCGAGATTAACAGACTCCCAACTAGAAGACACACTTCAATTTTCTGTTCCTATCGAGAACCAAACTATAAAAAACTAGCTCAAGATCGTCGGTGTAGTTTCTCACATTGATTTTAGGTTTTGTGTTGATTTGAAACCAAAATGATACATTGGTAGCACCTAATTATTATCAGTTGTTTTTTTTGGACCTCGTTAAAAATTTTCCACAGTGTCCGGACCCCATCCAAAACTACTTGCCGTCCCCTGTATCTATACAGACCAACATAGCTCTTTTCGATTGGACTTTACTCATATCAAGGATCGCAGTAAAAATAACAAAACATTTCACAGGTTTATATATTTGATCCAACTTTTGATCCAAATATATGCTGCTAATTGTACCAGAATCACAACCTCAATAGAAGCATTTAATTGAAGCTAAAAATGATGAAGGCGTGTCAGAAAAGGAAAAATTGAACTGTAATTCAACTATTTAGTATTCATATTTCTTCTCAATCACCGCTCACCTCATGAACGGCGCAGATCAGGAAATGGACTTGAACATCCTTTAAGCCATAGCTGGATTCATTTATTGGACCCGAGATTTGACCGTTTTTAGGAATAAAAATTATTATATTCCAAGTTTTAATGAATCCTCGTTAACCTTGACTATTTCTAAATGATAATTTCATGTATTTTATATACCTTCAAAATAAATCAATTATTGGGTGTAGACATACGCGTGTAGTGATAACAAGTAATTCTGGGACCTTTGATCAAGTGACCTCTGGTTTGAAAAAACATAATAAAATTAGTAGTAATGACTTCATACTAGAGAATACTTTGTAACAAAATTGCATCTTTTACATTTTTTTAGTTTCTAATAATACCCAATGCGGTGTGCTCTATATATTATTTGAAATACATTACTTGTGGAGGTGTCAAATATGCAGCCTCAACAAAACATTCCGAATGAAATTATGTACCGATATAAATTTTTCAGTTCGAAGAGGATTTTCATCAACAAGAATCTGGAAGAGCAATGAGTTCATCCTTGTCACCGATTGTTAGTAAGATTTTCATGGAACATGACTTTCCAGAGTGTTCCAAAGATTTGGTATCTTCGCTATCTGGAACCATAACCCAGATGACATCAACACTTTCTCGAATCATTCGTATCAAAGAGAACCCACGATATAATTTACGTTAGAAAAGGAAGTTCATATTAAATTTTTTTTATGTGGAACAAAAAATTGATGAATAACCCTTGATACGAGTTTTTATCGGACGAATACTAATAGATATCTCCACTCTAAATCTAATCATCACGTTAGCGTCAAAAATGCTAATGCCGCGCAGAGAGTTGAAGTAAAACCATCAGTGCAACGTCTTCGACTTGAAAGATTCGTCGCAAGTTATTTCCCACTAAGAAAGGCAGAAATTAAATTCATTTGGTCGATCCGATCAACCGATAGACCTGTTTCGGTGTGTTTGGCCTATCATCAGACCGGGCATGGTCTCTTCAGAACGGTGTCAACCGTCTGATAAATATAAATGCTACAAGATACGCAAAGTTCAACACCTCAAGGAAAGGAATTACTTAAGGAGAGAACGATTTACGAAGTGATTAAGACGTAGAAATAGGGAAGTTTGAAATATTTGTAAAAAAGTAATATGGACGGACGAATCAAAATTCACTGGCAATGGTTGGTTTTACAGAAATATCCATTATAGGTGTAATAATACAAATAACCATTCACGCATAGGGTAACCAATTTCCAAGAAAAGTTCGGTATTTTCAACAGGACGGCACTCCGCCTCATAATGCAGCAATAGTGAGGGAACATTTAGATGCAATATTCCCAAGAGATTCCCTTTAGATTTTTTTGTCTGAGGATACATGAAAGATAAAGTCTTTTCAACACCAAGTACAGATATCGACGATCTCAAACAAAAAGTTAGAGATGCATGCATGTATTAGTATTACACCTATTATGTTAGAAAATTGCCACAGAAATTGTCTGGACCGACAATTTATGTGCATTCAACAAAGAGTTCGTCAATTCGAACATTTAATGTAGATGTAGCTTTGCTTTTCCGTATTGGTTTCATTTTTCCCAAAAGTTCATGATAAAATAAATTGTTTTTCTGTTTTTATAAGGGTCATACCTAATGTTCTTGGTTTGTTTGAAAAATGGACGGTTACAGGCAAGACTACCAACACATTGAGATCTCTTCAGACAAAAACTAAACTCCATAATTCGGTTGAAAATCTATACTGAATATCTGCACACTCAGCATTCACAGATAACAAAGAGCTAATGAGTATGCAAGATATGGACCATCAACTTTATACATTTTTTCATATATAGTAAGGGGGCATACTTGAAGACTGGCTGTAAATCAGATCATCGAAAACAATAATTAGTTCAGGCTATTCTCAACTCATACCTGTATTATAATTATATATAACATTATCGAGTCTTCAAACTCGATAATGTGTATCATAGCCTCGAACTCTTTTTCTGTTATCGTTTTTGATATTATTGACACCAACCATTATTTCAGAGATAGGACACCTTCCCGTTTGAAAAACAATTTGAGTTATTAGTAAATTCTCACCTTGATACACGCTTGACCATTGTAGAGGAAATCCAAGAGATGGCGTAGGTGGCAGCTTTTGATTCCAGGGATGAGCACGACGCTGGTCCCGTGAGCATGAGCGCTCTCTCCGAGGATGCGGCGTACTAAAGGGCTTGCAGACGCCATTATCAACTTATGTGCACTCAGGGTCGTCTTGTCATCACAAATGAACGTCATGTCGGCGTAATTCTCAGAAGCGAAGCAGGTTTTGATTTCATCGACTATAGTGGCATGGTGTTTCCCATAATGCAAGGTTAATAAGCCGTGCGAATCTTGTTCCTCCGAGTACATGGCGAATTTCTTTAATTTTGAAAAGGGCAACCTGGAAAAATGTCATATTTCAGGTGGACAAAAATTCAAAGGGCGTTTGTCAAATTGGATACAATTTTGGTATGATGGAGTTCTAGATAATTTTATCAATAATCTCAGTGGAGTCGATACTGAAAAATTGCTAGATTTTTAGAATTCCCAAGTCACTATTGATGGCCAGGAAACTTCTCAGGTAAACATATGGGGGTTTGACTCGATTCTAGTTTGAAATTCATAACGCACGCTTAACTATTTGTTTTAAACTTCATTTTGCACTCTCTGACAAATCCAGACCAATCGAGATTCATTTACAACTGATCCAAAAATGGAACTACACGGATCAATAATATTTTCCAAACTAGTCTACTGCGATAGTTTTATAATCCTGCATTGCTTCTATTATGTCGATTACTTCAGAACACATTTTTGTGGTAACACACAAGTCACTACTTCTTTTTGATTTTCAAAGTTTTTACATATGTGATTGTTGTTATTTGCTTATAAATTTTAAATGTAAAGCCAAACATGAATTGGTACAAACATATTGTATTATGTAACGAAGTCAAATAAGTATTATTATTATTATAGCTTAAACTGAGTTTCCATCTATTTTTCATACCTAATTTCAAAACACATCCAGTTTGTTATTCTATTAAATATTGAATTAAGACAATTTGTTATTATTATTGTTATATCGAAGATCAAAGATGTCGTATATGGGTTTTATGGTGAATATGCAAACTTTGTATTGCAGAGTTGCAGGCTAATTTGTAGAATCTTCTATACATGTGCGTTCATAGGAGTAAGTGGATAATTGTGTGTAAATCTTAGTGATACTATAGTATGTCACTATTTGAAGAGAGCTCCGGACCAACTTTGGACAGTCGATTGACATACCGAAATACTTTGATTCAGCTGATAAATATATTGGTTTTGCATTGACTCACTGTTTTGCGGAGGCGAAGGGGGCCATTTTACGCAAAAGTTAGGTTATGGTTCAATTCAAATCAAATATATTCAGTTTCAGTATTCCCAAATACCCACTACAGTAATTTGAAACGATAAATCTTGAATTCTAAATTAGGCGTACGAATGAAAGTCCATACATCGCCTCAACTGAATATTTTTCCATAGTGTTCATTCTCAATCTTTTGTTTCTATATTGTATTGTTGTCCAACAGTGAAAAAATGACGAATTCGTTCTCAATGACACACATGGTTCTTCTACTGAATAACGAAAGTGTATCCATATGCCAATATTTATACTTAGTATAGAACAACTCAGTAGCACTTGTGCTAACTAAGTTGAACTTCGTCTTTTGTTATGTCAGCAACTAGCTCTCTAATTTATTTAAATATTTGTATGTAACTACAGCTGGGTAACAATAAAGACGATTATTATTATTATTATTATTAAATATA
>NW_019290041.1:0-36529 GCF_000500325.1 Leptinotarsa decemlineata | reverse complement strand
TTTCGAATTATTTTTTGGTTTGTGTTGCTATCAAAGAGTGTTTTTTTTAGTTTTTCAAACTATTATTTATTTTCCACTTTTTAGTTTAGCAGCTATTTCAAGCCCATTCGTTGCAATATAAAATATATACGTATGCGCAGATAGTGTGATTATCTCACCTGCTCTCACAAACAAAATGTGTGAGGAAATTATTTAATCCTGGCGATCCTGATCAGGATAATGAAATAAATTTATGGAATTTTTATATTGTCACCGATTCTTCATAAGTGTATAAAGTTTAAAATAAATGTGTCCGTTTAAAATTAGTCAAAATTGAGTCCAACAAACAAACATACAAGTGAAGCTAATAAAAGCGTGATTAAAATATTATTATGTAACCAACCTCTGAAGTCGGTCGGAATTGCATTTCAAACAGTTGAGATATAGAGGTGTGGCCTTTGAAGTAGGACACATTGTATAGACTTATACAAATACCTACTTTCCATTATGGCTATGGAAAGGCAAATATTCCTTGCCCCCTTGGTATACATCACTGATAATATTGCATTGATCTTTCCAAGGTAATATGAAGATGTCAGAAAAAATGCACATTTACTGAATACTTGCATATAATAAGAAGATAATCCAAAAATGGTTATATTTCAATAATTTTCTCTAAGATGATGATGAAAAATGTTCGACTTCTCTAAATAGTAAATACAGTTCCCCTGTTGAATTTTGATCAATAAATAGAGGTCCTACAATATGGTTTCCCAATATTCCCGCCTAAACGTTGATTTTTTCTGAATATTGGGTATGTCATTCCCGGAACACGTGAAGGTTGGTGTCACTCCATTAACGGCAATTTTGTCTGTGAACATTGCCGTTCAAAAAAATATACATTCGTCACTAAAATAACTATTGTGGAGATAGTTGGGATGCCTTGCAATGGTTTCTGTCACGATTTCGCAGAATTCTGTTCTTCGATCAGGTTCATCTTCAGTTAATTGGTGTACCATTTGGTGTGTATGGATGATACTCTTCAAAAGTCTCCACACAGTAGAAGGAGACACCTCACAAACATTCTCGACGGAATAAGTAGACTGTTCAGGATTTACTACCATCTCATCAATTATTTGCACTTGCTGTTCTTTCGGAATGGACGGATGACCTGGAGGCTTTTTGTTAAGTACACTACCGGTAGTTGTGAATTTGGATACTAGTTTCCTCAAATATTTTCTACATATAGGACGATTCGGAAAACGTTCATTGAAAATCCATTCGGTCTCGTGAAAGTTACGCGTCGCACCGTAAATAAAAATCGCATCAATTTTTTTCTTCCAATGGACGAGAATTGACCATTCTAGAGATAATTGACGTGGTACCTTTCTACTAGTAAAACCGAAAACTAAATGAGAATATTTTTACTGAACAATGATATTCATTGTCGTAGTGGCATTTTTTGTCGTTTTTTTATACAAAAAATAACTTAATAAACCTTATCGGCTTGTTGGAATTGCCATATAGCAGATAAAAAGGAATATTTCTAGAGATATCGATATTAATGTGTTTGTCTTCAGGAAATTATTGAATGTTCCGCCATTTTGTAGTAGGTGAAGATATTGACTTCATATTCATTAAATTTTTTTCCCAGATGGCGCCCAGTCGCCATCTTGAAAGTTTCATCTGTCAATTTCACTTCAAAATAAAGTATTCATGCATTCATTTCATTATCCCAAATTCCAATTTTTTGAGTTGATCCGTTCAAAAAAGAAAATGCACTGTATAAGTGATGCCACAGTAAATCGGGATATTTAGATGTTTTGAAACGTGTAACTCATTAATCTGTTACCCCAGGAAGTTAAGTTAAGTAAGAGAGAAAGTTTCTATCGTCTGTTAAAACATGAAGATTTCTGGTTTTCTGAATTGAAATTTTATTGCTAATTGACCCAAACAAATACGAAATAATTTATTAACAAGTCTGGATTACCTCAACTCAATTGATACTGAGGTTGACAGCTCTTATCACGATCTAGCTAGTGCATTTAATCGCTGGTGAACTCTGTGTTTATGCATCAATGGAACTGGATGGATGAAACTGATCATTATTATTTTTTGAGAATATAGGTAAATGCTTGTGTGATTGAATAAACTTGGTTTCATTTTTCTTCTATAATATTTCAAAGTGATGATTTGAATATATAAGTGAACGTTGAAAATTGTATCTGGCTCATCTAAACATTCAAATTATGTAAACTAGTTCAAAACTCGCCTGATTAATTGTGACTATTTCTTTCAAACCGTTAAAATGAAAAAAATTGAAGGCTAGGTACCCAAAACAGAATTTAACAGCGATATAACGCTTCTTTCCAAAAGCGATAAAACTGACAGTCATGAAATTTATATCTAGATGTTGTTTTTGAATCATACCTAGCCTCAAACCTCATGCCCTAGTTGTGGATCATTCTAACTAACAGTTTCAATCACTGCTGTCCTAATCAAATTCAGCCAATGGAATCAAATAGGTATTCGAATGTGATTGTGGTCGAATATTACAGAAATTCACAGGTTTAATTTGATATAAAGAGTATGACAGTGGCTAGACTCCAACTCTACTGAGATAACTCAAATGAATGTGTAGGTGAATAAAATACAAAACTCACCAATACAGTGAACAGACACAAGATATAAAAATGAAAAACAAATTGCCACACTTCACTGATTCACACAATTTCACGAAAATAAGAAAGTCCTTCAATTCAAACTCCACAATTATACCAATAGCAAAAATTGATATATGATATTCAGGAATCTCAATTTCGTAATCGAAATTTATTGGTATATAATATTTCCAATTCGAATCAAAACATTATTCTGAAAAGTACTCATTTCATTGAGATCGAAAGCAAACGCGAGTTAATGCGTCAAGTAAGTCGGGTGACTCCTATTGTTGAGAAGTACGAGGTTAGTCATTTACGTACTCTGTTCTTATATTCGAATATAGTCTTTTCAATAATTGTACTTTTAAATAAATATTCCAGTTGAAAATTCTCGTTATTTAGGTAATGAAATTGATTCAATGTGAAAATTAATATTTTGTTTATTATATCAAAGTCATCAGCTGAGAATATTTCAGAAAATAATCTCCCAAATACCACTCAATCTGAAAATTTTCCCACATGAATGTCTATTTTTTTTTCAAATTCAACCTTTGTTATTTTTGAGCAACACCAATCGAGCAAATAAATATGTAGGTGAATACAATAAAACTCACCAATACACTAGACAGACACAAAAGAGCGAAATAAAAAACGAATTGCCACACTTCACTCATTCAAATAACCTCACAACATTAACACAACAATCTTTCAATTCAAACTCCACCTCGAATGCCAATAATTTTTATATGAAATTCAGGATTCTCAATTTCGTAATCGAAATTTATTGATATAGACATTTTTAATCAAAAATCGAAACATTATTCTGAATAGTAGCAATTTCATTGCGATCGAAAGTGACACCTATTGTTGAAAAGTACGACGTTAGTCGTTTACGTACTCCGTTCATATTTTCGATCATTGTGTCTTCAATGACTGTACTTTTAAAAAAATGTTCTTCTTGAAATATCAGGTAATTTAGATAATAAAATTAATTTAATTTAATTCTAATATCGATGCCATCAGCTGAGAAAATTTCAGAATGTAATCTTCACAAACACCACTCAATCTGAAAATTTTCTGAGATGAATTTCTATTTTTTTAACTCAAACTTCGTTATTTTTGTCAAATAAAACAACTCGTCCTGGGAACTCGTGGTTTTATCATGCTGGTTTCTCTTATGGTATTGCCGGATAACAAAGTTTTCGTTGTCATAGTTGAAAATTATTTAAATAGGTACTTGAAACACAAGTGTGAAATGAAGAATGTTCAAAAACCTAAAATTTTTTTGTTGAGTTTTTCAAAAACATATTTTGAAAATATGTGGAATGATACACAGATAGATAATCTAGATAAGAAACATATAAAACAATGAAGGCCACTAGGACTCCTCACACGAACTGATGGCGGATTTATCTAGTGGCTTATTTATTATGAGATACTGAAAGTACATCACAGAAGGTGGGAATTCGGCTATAGCCCTTCCTCCATTCCCCCATAATTGAATTAAAAATTATAATAACGACGAAAATCGATTTCAAATAAGCGATATAACTCATGGGCTTGAAAGTCCTGGGCCTAGGAAAGAAAACTCGTTTTTTTGTTTCGAAATTGGTTGCATTCATCAACGTAATCTCCATCAAGAGCCACACAATCAGTTCAGGGCCGCTCTAACATTTCAATACCACTTTCGTAGAACGATTCATCTTTTGCCTCAGTTTCAGCAATAACCTCTTCATTCAAGGGAAATTTCTCACCGGTGAGCATATTTTGAGGTGTGTGAACAGATAAAAAGTCGCTGGAGGTCAGACCTAGAGAATACGGTGAATGCAGAAGCAATTCGAAGTCCAATTCACGATATTTTGCCATTTTTTTGATTGACTTGTGACACGGTGCGTTGCCTTGATGAAACACTTTTTTTTTACCATATGCGGTCGTTTCTTTGCAATTTCGGCCTTCACACGTTCCAATAATGCTATATAATATTCACTGTTGATGGTATTTTCCTTCTCAAAATAGTCGCACATCCCAAGATATCTAGGACATAACCTTTCCAGCCGACTGATGTGCTTTCATGCGCTTTGGAAGAGGTTCACCAGTTGCTCTCCACTCAGATGATAATCGTCATCTGAAGCAAAAATTCCGCTTTGTTATATTAAAACACGGCCATGTAATGATCAGAATCATCAAGACGTTCTGGCGTTTGTCAACAGTGAGCTCGCGCGGCATCCACTTTGAACAGAGCTTTCCCATAGTCAAATGCTCATGCAATATAAAGCCACACGTTCTTTTGATATCTTTACAATGTCAGCTTACTCACGTAACTTCACTTTTCCATCATTCAATACGGTTTTGTGGATTTTTTTATGTTTTCTAGTGTAACTGACTCATTTGGACGTCCACTGCGTTCTGCATAATCGGTGTCTCTACGACCACGTTTGAAGTCAGCAAACCAACAATTAATTTTTGTTTCAGATGGAGTCCTTATAACACTTTTCAAACCATTACTCCGCTCAAACTGCATGTTTTCCATCAAGAAGCAGCGTAAAATTAAAACACGAAATTGTTTTTAATCCATTGTTTTGAAAATGACAAAAGTAGTGTCACTCTAAGCATAATAACTCACAAACTTATAAGTAGAATATCAACAGCTTTCTTTTGAAAGTTAGTACTAACTGAAAAAGCGGTAAATGCAATAAAACTAGGGCCATCTTTTCAGCCCAGGAAGATATATATATGAACAACTGATCGCTTTTAAATAAGTATTTTGAATTTTCTCTAGTTTATCTCTTTACCCTACAGTAATAATCAATGAGGAAACATAATTGTAAACAGTAATAAAAAAAGGGAGAAAGAGAATACAAATTTTATCTGTTTCAAAATTAATTTGTGAAGATGGAACCACTATAGATTTCTATCAAGTTTGCAAACTCATTTAGAGATACCGAACAAGTAGATTTCTACCAAAAACTAAACATTATACTGAAATATTTTGATTGTCAAAAATCTACCAAAAAAGCAGATCTATTCACAACGAAGTCTTCAACCCCCTTATTTGGTCCTTCCGAATGCTACCAGAAGTCCAAGTCTACTACTTGGGCTTCTGTTAATTTCTTACTCCCTGGCCTATCTTGTTGGGGTATTTACAAATAGTATTTTGAATCAATTCAAAATAGCCAAAGTCCATAGCCAAAGAGTTGCATTTATGAACTATTACAAGACTACATCAGTGGTACCAAACAATGAAGGAGAAAGGCAGGAATCGATTTCATATTGGCAGTGTTTTCTCTGTCTCATAGATGACATCTCCGGTAGAAGAATAATCATGCCTATCACTCACGTTATTTATGAAAAGCGAAGATTTTAATTTCGAATAAGGTGGATTGGAGGAGCATCGTTTCATTTGATTTTCTTTCAGTTGTAATTATGCCACATGTTGATTTTATTTTGTTGTATAAAAGTGATTTGAAAATTTTAATCACTAGCATCATTTCTAACGATCGGAGTGAGTCCACTTGCAAAAAAAAGTATTTCAGAATGTTTAACTATTCAACTTTTTATTTTTCAGTATTTCTCTCGAATCAGAAAAATCGCTGGAAAGTTACAATAAAGTTTTATATTCAAATCAGTACCATATCAAGTTTCAGTGAGACTCCATTTCCACATTCAATATGGCTTTCTCGAAGTTATTATTAATCTTTCGTGTCACGTATTAGTAAACTATTTCTATTATACAAAATTGTCACATGTTAACGATTATTTAACACAATAATTAATGGTTTCGAAATTTTCTCGAAGCTAATTATGTTTATGTTATGTAATAGCATTAACTTCAGCATTGTTTATAATAAATCTGCATAATAAAATGTAGTATTTTTTTGTATAAACAAATAACAATATATGATATAGGCCTGAATGCTTCTATTGGGTTGTTTCGAAAGTTTCATCCGTTTTATGAGTCTACTTTGAATTGTAATTTCAGTGAATATTTATTCAACTTAATTGAATTAGGCGCCATTTTAATCAGTGCACTTCTGCCAAAGTAACACAAGTCGATTTATTCCGTCAGCATGAAAATTATGTGATGGGAATTCGAATGAATTGACGAAGGCCGTTTTTGCCTGCTCCTATTTGACGAAGGTTCTATTGGTGAGAAAATTATCAAAGTGTTCGAAACGATGGTAATCGGTCGGTGAGAGATCTGGGAAGTATAAGGGCTGAGGCAGAACCTCGACGTTCAATTCGTTTGAATTTTCGAACGGTGATTTGTGAAATATGCGGACGGGCGTTGTCATCGAGGAAGATCGGACTTCTTCTTTTGGCTACTACCGGCTACTGTTGAGGCAATTTTCGGTATATATCGTCGATTTCCTCACAATAGGACTATGTTGAGATGGTTTGGCCCGGTTGCAGAAATTTATAGTGAATCACACCAGCCGCTGATCACCATAAAGTAACCATGGTCTTTTTTTGGTTAGTTTTCGCTTTTGAGAAATGCTTGGGTGGTTCATCGGTGTCCGACCACTGTTCTGAACGTCTCCTGTTATCACACTTGACGATCGGATCCAAATCCAGCGTTATTGCGTCACTGGATGTAAAAATTACACTTCTGACAACAGGTATGTCATAGTTTTCATTTCCCAGAAGATACTGATGAAAATAGTTATAATAATGATAATACCAACACCTTAGTCTACCGCAGTCGTGTGATGGGTATAGAGGTTCCTGACACAAGGTGCAGGGCCTGCCGCGAGGCGCCTGAGAGCCCGATGCACTTGCTGTCAACATGTCCAGCATATGCGGTATCGGCCTGTATGCATCGACATAACGCGGCCCTAAGTGTGCTATACCACCATCTACGGCACTTTTACGGTATTGACGAGACACCGGTGTTGCCTTACACTCCGGCGGTTAGTGAATCTGTTGTGAGAAACGAGAAGTGCGAAATCCATTCCCTACCCTTAGGCTCATACAAGCTAATAACCCTGATATAATTCTTTCTCGATCATCAGGGCAAGACAATATTATCCCACATCGATATTACCCCACGGTGTGGGGAGTGGTCATTGGTTGATAATTCTGGCGCGTCCTTCCGAATGTATCGGGGCTTCGGAAATAGGGTCCAACCAGTGCAACTTTATGGATAAACTAATAATTATAAATAAAGCATTTATTGCCCAACAGTAACAACCATTCACAGAGTAACTTCAGATAAGAAATAAAATTAATAATACGCCTAACACCGACACATAAATTAAAATACCTGCCCCAGAAGCTGAAGGTGTTTTTGATCCATCTGTGAACCAACATAATATTTCTTTCTTCCGGAGGATCCAGTCCTCTCTACTCGGGAACAGTAGTTTATAAGGCAGTTCGTAGTTGACAGTTGGAGACATAAAGTCAGAGGTCATTTCCAGAATGCTGTGACTTCCAGTGTCGACCAGCTCTGTTGTACTCTCCGTTAAAATGTTTGTGGGTGCTAATAATAGGGGAGCCCAAGCGGGGATTTCGGAATTTACTAAAGCGCAGCAGATTAATATACAGGGGATACCTTGTACCCGGTTAAGTACCTCCACCAAATATGAGCCCCATATATAAGGCCGCCTGTGAGGGATAAAGGATCAGATTAGTAAAAAAAATTGATCATCAGAAATTCTCGAGCGCGTCAGATTATGGCAGAGTGAGTTAATTACCTGCTAAAAAGTCCATA
The DNA here is from genome assembly GCF_000500325.1 of Leptinotarsa decemlineata. Classification (NCBI taxonomy): domain Eukaryota; kingdom Metazoa; phylum Arthropoda; class Insecta; order Coleoptera; family Chrysomelidae; genus Leptinotarsa; species Leptinotarsa decemlineata. The sequence goes on along the minus strand of NW_019290041.1, from coordinate 28,183 downwards.
TTCCAGTAATCTGACAATTTGAGAGTGACGTAAAGAAAGGAGAGGGCAGCAAAGTTGTAAAAAAATAACGTCATTTTGACATTCTCGAGCGGAGCTGATTTGTTTTTTATTTTGAAGGAAATAATTCAAGGATAACAAAAAATATATAATCTGACGATTTCCGCAAGCCGAAATAACAAAAATTCGTCGATATAGTTCAATGCGTGATACCTATATTTCCCTCTCCGAGTATCTATTCTTTTATCCTCTATTCACTTTTTCTCTATCTATTACTCCCTCACTCCGTCCCCACTCTCAATTCTGTTGCCATGAAGCCATCACAGTAATATAAGCTTCACTTAACAATTAGTTGTTATTTCAATCGGTTCATAAATAAAAAAGTTATATCAACATAAAAAATCACGAAACCGGTAAACACATGGGAACATTTTGCTGTTAGAAAACTATGAAAACTCAAAAGCAGAAGTTCATGCTAATTAAGACGCGGTTAACAAAACAGGATTGAATAGAAGAATATGTATGTTCGACAATAGAAATATTACTTTTTGTAGTTAATCTGCCATGAATTGTATTGAAAATAATTGATACATAATTAATATATTATGCAAGCCCTTCAGTTCTTATGAATTGTATTCATAAAATTGCTTTTTTCGTTAAAAAATATTGATCCGGTATATCTTCTTGTCCTATCAAGGAGGTGAAATAAGGTTTTTTTGTTCGTGAAGTCACATGTGGGTCATTGATATTTCGATGTTGAAGTAGTTTGGAGGTCGATATTTGATGTCATCCAATTGCATTTAGAATATGGAATGCAATACGCTGTAAAATATTTAAAACTCCACCTTGAAATTTCAATAACGATTGAAACTATTCCATTTGTAATTTATTTGTTTCAAAAACATTGACTTTAACAGGCAATCTATGCTTGATATCTGTAATTTGTTGTGGAAAATTCAGGTTTCTTCAATAATGCTTCATCTCGTAATGTTATCCAGATTGATGCTGAAGAGAAAATAAGACAAGTGTCTTATTCCGATACATCGGATTTCCGCCATTGGAGATGACAGTGTTTCATGCAAGTGAAATTTTATCTCTTTCATATACTATATTGTGTAGCAATCCTGTGGATGACATCTGATTCAATTCCATAATGAATGTTTGGAGTATAAAGTGAAAAAGGAAAAAGTGTTTTTTGTATAATTCAATGTTCATATAATCGTAGTTGTTACTAAAGTATTTTAGTATTTTTTCTTTTGTGTATTTCAATGTTTATATGGAAGTAGTTGTTTTGACAGGGCTTTCTCTTCCAGTTTGTGTCTGAAAGTTATTTCTTTGTATGATCTACATTTCTTTGTGAAGAGTTTATTTTGAATTAATTGCTTTTTTCCTTTATTTGAAAGATTTAAACTTTTCTGTATAACCAAAACTTTTCTTTCCCGAAAATATAGATGGTCTAGCGATTAAAAAATGTCTACTGATTGTTCTTTTTCAAATTTCCTGAAAGAAAGCATTGTTAGGATGTTCAGGTTGACCTGAAATGTTTGTTGCATATTCACCAGTAATTTGCTTCCATGTCTTGGTAATAACTGGACTTGTTTTTTCATTTATTCTTTTACTTTTTTATTTATACACCGTTTTACTGGTTACACCCAACTAAGTCAAATTACAATACAATACAATTACAATAAGTTATAAAGTAAAAACAATACATACAGAATTAGCTGAAGTAAAAATACCTAATCTCAGAGATGGAACAGTAAAAAATGTCGAGCTGACAACTTGAATTGCATTTGACACACATGTTATGCAGAGGTGAACGTTCCAGAATATTTGTACGTGGCAGATGAAAAGGATCAACCACTCCAGAGGTTGGTCTAGGTACATTGAAATTAAGTTTTTGCAGAATATGTGGGTCAATAATTAAATTATCAATCAGTTAAAAAAATTGTGGAGTGACAATCACGACGGCAACTCAAGCTATTCGTAGCGTGTCTAGCTAACAATGCATCATGGGGAAATCCAGTTGGTGGATAGATATTGTCTGATCTATAGGAGAGAAATTTTAGGAAAACGACGTTGTACTCTTTCAACTTTCTCTATATACAACTGATGGTGGATTCCAGATTATGGATGCATATTCTAATTTTGATCTGACGGAAGCATAGTATAAGGTTTTCGATGTAGATTATGCTTGTTTCTATAAACGTATATACACAATTCATAAATATAGAGACCAGCAACAGTTAGTATCTTGAGATTTTTAAAAGCATCTCTACATGATTATCTCCAACCAATACCGGCAATGATTCTTATTGCATTTTTTTGTAAATCCGGTACCCCAATTCAAAATTCCATATCTCAAGTGGCAGTTTATGGTCGCATAGTATAAGCTCAGTAAAATCTCTCTACTACAAAAATCAACCATGAATCTCAGAGCATAGCAGTTTTTTCTCAATGTGTGGCACGAAGGAAAGTTTTGTGTCGAAGGTAACACCTAGATCGGTGAGTGTGAGAGGCCGTTGAAGTGGAATATCGTTTATTAAATATTGATATGAAAATAGTCGATTTTTTAGTGTGTATGTTATTACATTACATTTACTCGCATTTAAAGGAAGATTGTAACGAACACACCATTGCTCAACACAGATTGAGGAAGAATTGAAGACAGTCCTTGACGCCAATATAAGTTCAGGTCATCCACGTATATCAAACAGTCGATGTCAAGGACCTCAAGTATGTCGTTTATAAAGGCGTTAAAGAGAAGTGGACCTAGGTTGCTTCCTCGTAGAATACCCGAGGTAGCTGCATATTCCACAGACTTGAAGCCATTGAATATAACATACTGACGCCTGTCAGTGAAGTATGATACAAAAAGTTAGATGAGGGTCAGAGAAAAGTCGTACCTGTATATATGAACATTATCATAAGAAAAGTATTTGATTTTCAGAAAAATATTCGTGAAATTCTGTAAAGTATCTTTGTAACAAAAATTAGGTTAGAAAAATATAGGTAAATCCTAGCAAATTTTACAAATACTTTTTTGATTTGAGAAAAGTTTTGTCAGCGTGATTTGATTGTGGCTACGTTACTGTCAAAATGATAATAATTCAAGTAATAGTTCGAAAAATAATAAAAAATTGAATGGAATTCCACCACTTTGTTTTCGATCATAGCTAAAAAACTTTACTACTAAAAAAATGTTCATATATTTTTCGAACTGAAGGTTCTTTCATTGAACTGATGGGATATTGTTAGACCTGACCAATTATTGAACATTTAACAATTTTTAGCGGTGTACAATTTTCGATTGTGCGGCGAACAAATAATTTCCCATATTTATTGGCTCAAAGGGTTATTGAAATTTCGATAATTTTTATATACCCAATGCATATTATAATTTAATCACTATTACTATTTTATACACTATTACTTATAGATTACTTTGTCATTATCCGAATATGAAATTCTTTTTGTGTAATGTTTTTATCGTCCATAGCCTAGCTACTGGAAATTGGAATAACGATCAATACAGTAAGCTATTCTTCGAAGACACCTGTGTCTATTAACTAGGTTTTGCATATAGCTCAACCATGTAAATGTCAGCAAATAACGTAATTAATAACAATATCTATAATAACCAACATACAATTTCATGTTGTTGGCTTGCAGGTACCTCCGAAAAAAAAAAGTAATAAAGGTAAACAGCATTCTTATATGCAGACGCCAGCTTCTATTCATTTATACAAAACGACACGCCTCGCCATACAGGTGTTCATTTGAATTTGCTGCACATTTGTTACCAGATACCTTCGGATACACTTTCGTTTTCAGCCGAGTTTTATGTGCACTCGTTCTCAAGAAATATGAGACTGAAGTCACGAGTTTTCGGTATCGGGTTATATTATTTGAAAATAACTCGGTATATCATCAACACAGGTGTGCGTGAATAATTCAAGAATCGACGTTTTGCACGAATGCGTGTTATAAAAAATGTCATGAAAATTGTTGAGATGAAACAAACTTGAAATTTCGTTGTTGAATGAAACAACTATTGAAATTACAAAACAATAATACGTTTTTGTAATAGATTAGAAAGTATAAAATAATTTCTCATAGCAACCTACAGATTTCCAACTAACCCCATAAAGTTTTGCTAATCACGTTTATTGTTTGGAATCTCACAAGTATTTCTAGCTTTTAAAAAAAGTCTTAAGACTGTTTCGAGGGAAGATATTTACGTATGAGAAAATTAATATTTCGAAACGAAAATCTCGAAACAATCATCTCTTCCAACGTACCTACACAATAGGTAAACGACTAATACCACGCTGGACATTAAATTATATTTGACAGACATTTATGCAAAATTCCCTCCACTCAAGTTATCCACTCACATATAATCAAAAAAGCTTTTGTAAACCTAAAACTGATCTATTCCAACAGAGATATTTTAAATAAAGCATGCAAAATCACCCTATGCGAGTCACTCGTCCTATCCCAGCTAAATTACTGCGATGTTGTTTATGGGCCGGCTATCTGAAACTCCGATAGAACTCGCCTACAAAGACTCCAAAACTCTTGCACCCGACTGATATGCGGTATTAAAAGACGGACTCCGACCTCGAGTTACCTTACTGGACTGGGCTGGTTGTTTATGAACAAAGGACTTATTTTGCATTTCTGTGTATTATATCATAAAATTCCACTCACAAAAAAAACCTTCATATCTCTATTCAAAAATTCAGAGGCGTTCTGAAACTCACAATGTAAACTTTCGGTTTCGACAGAAATATGTTTTATTGAAAGTAATACAAATTATGAAATATTAATTGGCGCTCGGAAAAACCTGCAGCACCACATCATCTGAAGATCTTGATCTGCCAATTTGGTGCTTGAGTGGTTGAGTCATGTTTGAAGATTATCAGTGTTATTATTAGATTGACTGGTGCCTCACCTATACTTGTTTCCTTATAACAGCCAGTTAGTTTGGCGCATGTTTGGCAATACAGTTGATCATCAACCGTTAAAAGTTCTACTTTCAGATGATTTGACAATAAGCTTTGCACGGATTGGTTATCAGTCATATTAGAAAACCCTAATTGAAGTTCCAGAAAGTCACATACATTTTTGCTACCTCTTTGACATGTACTACAAAGTAAACTACTGAGGATTTTTCCAGCAGAGGATCTACAAACACATGACGAGGTAGATTGTACAGAATCATTCAATCCAGAAAAACCAGGAGTATTGATTCTGCTATTTTCCTGCTCACGAAGAGTATTCAACAAGAACCCCAAAGAATTCTGACAATCGTCTTGTTGTTCTAACGAGTATATAGTGGACTTCAAAAACTCTAGGAAATCGGTCGTTGAGAAGGATGATACATTCTTATGAAACTACAACTGCATGAACAGGTGTTTGAGTTTGGTGAATAAGTGGGAAACATTCTCGTTCTCGTTCATCGTTAAAACCTCGTTCTTGTAATTCTTCATCATGAGCAACACTTGTAAAATGCTATTCACGTAGCAAGTGTTTCCTAAATTGGCATCGCTATGGCATCGCTAAAATCTACAATTGTAGTCCCAATGATTTCAAAAACTTGTCAGTCTTGAAAAAGGTCATAGGCTTTTTGTTGAATGGGACTTAGCAATTAACTTATGATATATTGATGAACTTACGTGAATTTCATTGCACTTTGTGACATAATTAACTCATTTGTGCTATTTTTGATGCAATTAAGTTCTTGTCACTGGTTTCTTCACGTGGTTTCGTGGAAGAGCGCTAGTCTATCGTTTTCATAACGTAGAAGAGTGAACGATGCCATTTGCTACTCAATGTTACTTATTGTTGTTTGTGCAGCACTAAAAGCATTTATTATTATTATGTTATTCCTCACAAAGGATGATCTTGCAGATGTTTTTCGTTCATCAATCGAGTATATCACCCACAGACCGGTTTCGAGGTATTATCTCTCATTAGTGCAGGACAAACCTGACCCAAAGGGCAGTGTGCCTGGAGCTTAACTGACTTCAACTTGATTTCAGCGTGGTCCTGCTGTTGGATAAATTAGAAGCATCTGCAATACTATACTTTGTGAGGTATTTTGTATAAATATCTGTTGGATATAATTCGTGTGGTATTAGTCGGGAAAGCAGTTGTTTTCTGGGTGACATTTACCAGAACCTACTGTATTTATGATGCACTGTTTGGAACATTTGGTGTAGTATTGAATATTACTGGAGTTTTTTCCCAACACCAAACCGTTATTTTAACACCTCGACAATTGTTTCGATAACAAAGTGATCATCTTCAAGATGATCATAGTTACATACCTCCGGTGAAATATAAAATTAATCTAACTCCTTTCAAACTATATGCAGTGGATGAACAGAAAATAAAAGCCAACAAAAAACACATCAACTAATCCTGCCCTATTCAAAAGGAAAGAAATAAATGTTACGAAAATCCAATGAAATGAAAATGAATTTTATTTGTGCTCTTTACATTATGAATATTGTGCAACTCAGTTTTTCATTTTTCAACCTATTCTTTGAAAACCTTTATGAGTATTTCTAGTAACGAAAAATCTTTCATATCAAACAGTGTCCAATGTTTCCCCTGGTTTTTGATAACAATTTTCACTCACCCAGTCATATTGTCATATATTCCGCCAAGTTGTTTGAAGACAGAGAAATGTTGATATGAAAAAGAGTGTCCAATGTCTCATCTAGTGTTTCATAGTTATAGTTAGTAGGTTGTGCGATTTTCATCTACCATTGACTTCATGACCTAGTTAAATTAGGTCAAGGCCAAGTAATAATTTCAACAGATGATGTTCTGAATATCTATCATAATCTCATAATTTTGGTTTTGTTACATACGGATATTTACTGATCAAAATAGTTTGGAATAAATGATTATTCTACGACTATTGAAAAACGCATCCATAACTCACTTTAGAACCAATCACAATTGACCAGATTGATAACTCACTACCTTGATGTCAATCACACATGAGCAAATTTATAACTTCACAGTTGTCTTTACTATTTTCAATCGCAAACAAGCCTTGGTGGCAGAACACATATACTTATGATCTACAGTCTAGAATATTAGAGAGTATTTGAGACCTTGCCACAACACTTCAACAAAGCATTCGAAACTTTCTGGAACCTCGTGAAATATTCGGGAATAGTATGGAAAATTCAGGAACACCCCCGAACATCTGTGGTCATTTTGAAACATTCCAAAACTGTCTCAAAAATGTATCCTTTTATTGCAACTATCACACAATCTAATATATCAACTTTATATGCGAAGTCGGATACCTCAGTTTGTATATAATATCAATGACTTTCTATGAAATTCACTGAAGCAAAAGTATGTTCAAAACTATTTATTCGAATTTTGATATAGGTAAATGCCTATCTTCCAAAAGGCAACACAAATGAAAAATGCGACTTCAACCTTCAAAGTGATTCATTACATTAACTGAAAGTGACCCACCACATTAAGTGAAACCATCGCCATTACAACCTTTCTTCATCACTCGTGTCGCATCGGTTCGTCTGACCGCTTGACTTTATTTTCTCGCGTGATAGATTTGATTTTGCGAGAACTTTTGAGATATTAACTTGATTGCATGATGTGAAGGGCAACAATAATCTGCATGAATTGTTGAAGGCAACTAACGGACTTATTTGATAAGAATCTATATCGTATCCGTCTAAATAGCTTTCCAATTATCACATTATACGTGACCACTATAAGTCGAAGTCATCAGGCAACGTTTTTAATGAAAGGTCCCCGATTTCGCAGGGTTAACACCATCGCTCCAACTCCACGTGAATGATATCTTCATATCGATACATATTTAGACAAAATATTAGTGAATTATACACATAAACCTTCCTGTCGAATCACTCCCTGCATTGGTGAAAACCGTTCAGATAGACCGAAACAGCAAAATACTTCAATTTGTTGTACCTAGTGAAGAACAAAAACATGAATCCTCAAATATTTCTTCTACGTTTCAACTTCCCAAAAAGTAGTTGGAAAGAACCTTGCATTTCTAACACAAAACAATTAGTCAATCTAATCTGTGTTACTTGAGAAACAGTAGCAAATATTGACAATACTAAAAAACTGTTTAATGATGACTAACTGGAGTAATAGTTGTGGTAAATGTGTGTCATGCAAATATTTATTCTATTAAAGTGTGATACATAATTTAAATGAGTCAGGTCGGGATGGAATTTGTATGTATCATTTTCCGGTAGTTTAAGCCGATATCTCGTGTCGAATTTTAATTTAAACTGAATTTTTGTACCGCATCCTCTAGAAATACAGGGTGGACAATCCAAAACATACCGCCAGGCATGAACGACAGGGAAAGAGGAGAAAATTCAAAAACACGTCACATTCGCTTGTAATGAGGTATTATCCCCAATTTCATTCAAATGGGAATGCGGGTCAAGTGATATTTCATTGAAAAAAGTTTTCAATCATCTATTAGTTGCTGTTTCACTTTTGAAAATCTGTACCTACGTTTAGAAGATATGGAGCTTTGAAATTGAACGACTGAGACTTCGGGATACAATATTCGCCCTCGCAGTCAACGCACATACCACTGATGATTTCTACCGCCTTAGCAGACGAAACGTTGGGTGCCAGTCGATCACGGCCTATGTACCAGCCCGGATTTTGTCCTTTTCAATCGTGATTTAACCCTGTTCTTTTACAGGGTGTTTATTGAACATGCGATAAAACTTTGAGCGACTATTCCTTGGACTATTCTGAGGATATTTTGTCTTATGATAATTTTTGATAGGGCGATTTGTTTCGAAGATACGGGGCGGGCGCATGTTTAATAAACACCCTGTATGGACTGTGAATGTTTAAAATTTGTTCAAAATCGGAACCGATTTTCGAAACGTGAAGAAAATATTACTGAATAAGCAAAAATATTGTGCAATCTTTAAAATCATTTAAATTGAATTTGACATTCCATTTTACAGTTTCAAGTTACAAGGTGATACTGATCTTTTAGGGATTGGTGCAATGATTTTCATCACTACATATTTTTTTATGAAAATGCACAAAGCACTGTGAAATTAAACTCAATGAAATCGGTGCCTGTACCAAAGTGATGTTTACGTCTGAACAATTCTGACTTAAGGTTTCTTAGCATCAAACAGTTATAGTCACCCCAAAACGAAATTTTCTTCAGATCTATAGCCTGGTGTTATGCTTTCAAAAGGAGATATTAGGTTGGCTAGATCATTTTGAGCGAGGCAACTTTTGTTAGTTTTAAGAAAATGGATACAAAAGAATTTCGTATGATCATTGCTTTTTGACGAAAAAAAAATACTGTTGAAGCCACAGTTTGGTTTGATAAACATTATTCGAACTTAGCACCAGGAAAATCAACCGTACAGAAGTGGTATGTAAGTTTAAACAAGATGAAATAAGCACCGATGACGAACCACGCAGTGAATGCCCCAAAGAGGTTGTTACTAAAAACATCACAAAATAATTTTGGATGACCGATAAGTGAAGTTGATTGAGATAGCTGAAGCTGAAAAGATATCAAAGCAGCAAGTTGGGCATATCGTGCATGAATATTTGGGTATGCGAAAATTCTGTTCAAAGTGGGTGCCGTGCGAGCTCACAATCGACCAAAAACAACATCGAATTGATGATTCTGAGCGGTGTTTGAAGCTGTTCCACCAGAAATAACCCGAATTCATAACATTAGATAAAACATGGCTCGATCATTTCACATCAGAATCAAAACGATCGTCATATGAATGGACTGCACGTGGTGAACCGTCTCCAAAGCGTGCAAAGACGCAATTGCCGGCTGGCAAGGTTATGGTATCAGTATTTTGGGATGCACACGCATGGTATATATATAATTATCATCGACTATCTTGGAAAGGGAAAAACCATCAACAGCGACTATCACATAGCGTTATTGGAGCGTTTAGAGAAAAAAAACTCGGAAAAACGGCCCAACTCGAAAAAAAAGAAGGTGCTGTTTCATCAAGATATTGCGCCGTATCACGAAACATGAAAACAATGACAAAAATACATGAATTCGGCTTACTTGCTTCCGCAGCCAGCGTATTCTCCGGATCTGGCACCCAGCGACTTTTTCCGGTTCTCAGACCTCAAGAGAATTCCCGCTGGGAAGAAATTTAGCTCCGTTGAAGAGTCGAAACTGAGGCCTATTCGGCGGCTAAAGACAAACCGTACTATTGAAATGTTATCAAAAATTGTATGACTGCTATGATCGTTGTATCGCCCTAGAAAACAACTATATTGAATAATACAATCCAATTTCATAAAAAAAATTATATGTTAGCCCAACTGTTATTATATCTGTGATGAAAATCTCTCGATTTTGAAGAACAAGACGTCAAAATGTAGGGAATCAATTGTGTTCAAATATTATCTGTCAGGTGGTTTTATGTTCTGAAGGGTTGATAATACGCTCTCCCAAAATATATAGCTTTGGTTCTCCCTTGGTAATATATAATCAGTTTGGAGTGGTTTTCAGTTTTCATTGTTATATAGAACTTGCTAGCTTTTCATTGTGAATTTTGATAACAACGTTCCCAAATAACGCTTTTTTGAGCTGCTTCTAGTACGGGAAGGTACTGTAAATAAACATAATAAATCATGTATTCATCAACGGCAAGCACTAAAGTTTCAGTATTACGTAATTTCTCAACATTACACAATATTAACAATAAATTAAATAATCTGATTACCATATGCATTCATACTGAGGAAAAGTAGTTATTTTCATTCTGAAAAGTATTTGAATAGGGACTACAAATATGATACAAGGTTTTCGGCAGTGATAGAAATCAGGATCTAGTAAACTGATTATATTTTTTTAAAAATAATATTGAGTTTATCAGCCTACACATACACACGAACAATGTTATGGAGTTCGTGGAATAACTTCGGATTTGATAAAGCCTTACTTACAGGAGATGATACAGATAGTGATGGTCCAGGAGATACGCAGTCAAATCTTAGAAATTGAATAGATAATCCTTTTGTGGATCGGTACTCGGTCCCCTTATTTTTTCGATGTATACCAATGAATAACGATGATCAAAAGTTTTCTCAGTTGCATATGCAGATGATGCACAAAATTCAGTATATCTCCCCTATAAGAGAGAAATCACTTCATCAGAAAAAACAATTCAATACTGAACGTCAACAAGGTTAAGTTAGGTTAGGTCCACAGTGAATGGGTTTATTTGACCCGCCCTCGCAACCCGCAAGGGTTTATTGTGGCTCACAACTATTCACACTCGATCAAATACACCCAGCTTCTTAACGAAGCTGATTAGTTTGTATGATGAGTGGTCTTTCAGGTCAGATGGTAAGAGTACAGCTCTGCCGAACTCTAAAAACCTGATTTGGTCCCCAGCGGGGCAGGCATAAAGTATGTGCTCTGCTGTTTCATCATTTTCCAAACAGAGGTGACACATACTGTTTTCCGACAGTCCGAGTCTCTGCATGTGATGATTCGAATGACAGTGAAGCAGAAGATATCGTAGTTTATCTCTACTGCAGTCCAACAACTGTTTGGTATCAAGCTTCGAAGGGTGAATAAACGCCTTGAAGTGGATGATTCCAATCCTGGAAGATTCTGCCAGAAGTCTAAAAATCTTTTTGCCATCCAGGTGTTCAATCTTTGTTTGGCAAAGCCTAAAGCGATGCCAATGACAGGTTCTGGTCCGATGAAGCTGCTTGCAGCACCCTCCTTTGCGAGGGAGTCAGCAGTCTCATTGCCTTCCAGGCCAGCAATCCAGACCAGACACAACCTGTTAAGTCTTCCTATCGAGGAGAGACGTTTTTGGCAATTTGCTACCAATTTAGACGTTGCTTGGTAGGAGCCAAGAGCTTCCCACGCCGCTTGACTATCCGAGAATATTTTTGTTGACTTGGGTATGAGACTGGATTTTTCCAATCTCTCCGCACACAATTCAATAGCGTAAATTTCCGCTTGAAATACATTCGGTTGATATCTCTGTCCTGGGTCTGCGACTGAAAATACCTGCACCAGAACCGGAAGGTGTTTTTGATCCATCTGTGAACCAACAACTATCTGCTCTTAATATTTCCTTCTCCTGGAAAACGTCAGCTGTAATGAAATTCTTATTGAAGAGCCTTTGAAATGTTTGAAAGAAGTAAGCTGCAGGTAGTGTTCAACCCTAAAATAAGTGTTCTTGGCTACAGAATCACTTGGAGCCCTCATATGGACACATTATGTAATAGACTTAGGAAAATTATTAATGATGAATTATCGTGGTTAGAAAATATTCTTTGATGCAACGATTGGTTGCCACTTTGGATGTGGAATCCCGATTGTAGTATGAGTTCCTTTTCAGAATTAGTTTCATACCACAAAAGTATGCTAGGAGAATTAATAACCCACTGGGTTGAACGAAGACGTGTAGACGTGTATTAGAGGGAAACTTGTAGGGATATCCTTAAGCAGACACTTCGAGAGGGAGATATGTGCAAAAATGTTAACGTTGAAATCTTATAAAGTGTACGAGTGGTTCGAGGTGTATCAACTCTAAGTTCGAAGCGATGGGCAACTGTAGATTGCCGTATACTTCTCATATCATGCGGGCTAAGTCAGTCGAACATTTTCCCTGAATATTTTTCGAACATTCCGACCCTGAGACTACAGAGAAGATAGAGGTCGACTGAGCGACCCCAACTGACCTCCCTGTAACCCTGTAACCCTGTAAGCATGAGGGTGTTTGTGGGTGCAGTTAGTATCCTGTAGCTAAACAATACATTTGTGATCCGTTAACCTTGGAGTAGATTGATCTTCACATGGATATTTAGACCCGGCAGAGCAAATACTTGGTGACTGGCCCGCCAAGAACTAGAACAGGTTTTCAGACTTTAGCACTCTTGCCAGCTGACCTGGAAGATCACTCTGGAAGATCACTCACCAAATGAAGTAATTGGCGTCGTTAAGAAACTGGATTCATTTGGGTCGAGTCCGACCAAGGTGTTATTCACAATAAACCCTCGCGGTTCGCATTTCCATATTCTTCTCACTTTGTCATAAAACACATGCTCAGATGAAGGACATAACATTCCAATATGAAAATCAAGAAAAAAATAATGAATTTACATGTTCATAACGAATCGGCACAGTATATGAATATTCATATCATGATGTTCTTTCGGAATATTCTTGTTTTTCGAAATATCTCATCTTCCTTGGATATTGTGAATTTTTTTCTTGATGGGGGAAATTTATTTATTTTATATTTTAACTCATTTGACTCATTTACTATTTACTATTTTTTATTTATATTTATATTTTCATTACTTTATATTCAGGGTTCATTACGAAGAATTGTTAAATAATTAGGGCATCAAAACTATCTTCACCATTTCGAAATTAGTAGAAAAATTGTTAATACTTCGGACTTGAAAATATATTGCAAAATTGTAAACTGCTTACAAGGAAATTAAAATGAAACCGGAGGATTTTTCAGCCCTACAGTAGATGTCAAACCGGTCGGTTTTGTGTTGTGCTAATGAAATTTCTATGGTTTAGTGAAACAAATCTGTTAATTCCAATAAAAAACCTTCTAAAGTTTTTTAACATACGCTAAAATTATATTTTTGTTGCGAGTAGGTACACAGAATTGTTCTCGTCACATTTTTATTCCCGAATTGGGAATAATCAAAAAATTTCTGATTGAGTATTAAGTTTCCTGTTTTCCCCAAAAAATTTGGCAGAACATAATGCACTCCTATTTCTACATTATTACCTTAATGACTGCTTACGGCTTCCGCAATTATTTATGAAGTTGAAACTGGCGGCAAGAGCTAGTGGCCGACCAGAGTAGGCCTAGCCCATCAGCCCAATATGTAATATTTCGCAATTCCACAAACACGGAGGCTTCCCCGGTTTATATCGAGAAAGCTAATTATGTAATTATTATCATTGATAATGTTATTAATGTTATTAATTTCCATCAAGTAACGAGTCAGTCTATTCATAATTGTTGTATAGCTACAAGCAACTTTATTGATGAAAAATGCAACTGGCGTAATGTGCACTGATCTATGAGTCATATTGGATTCACGGGATATGAAGCATCGGATTTCGATGAAACTTCTACAGACAATTCTTCCATTATCAATGGATTTGAGATACCAAAAAAACAACTTCGTATATTTGTGTGTGTGAGTGTGTGTGTGTGTACTTTACGTTTATCTGTTCATGAAAAAATGTGTGAATTCTTCTTCAATCATGAAGATTCATCCTCACCCTGTAGCGGTAGAGAGGTGCTAATATCTTAGCTCCATCGAACTGGTGTTTACCATAAGAAATTAATTTTCAACAAGCGTGGAAAGTCCTTCAATCTCAATGTTCAAATGATCACTGAAATCACATTGACAGAAATTGTTACACCGTTTATGAAGTACAAGAATTTGGACTAGACATGACCTCATATAAGTAATATTCACTGTTAATATTTCAACAAGTGAAATAAATATTATTATTGATTTTACTATTATTATCATTATAACTCCATTACATGGCATGCTTATTATCCGTGAAGTCATTATGACTCATAGATGATTGAGTGCACACCTTCACCTTTACCATTGTATAGGGTGTTCCAACTTCCGAACTTTGACAAGTGATAACTAAATCTATCAATTCAATTGTCATTTTGTTTTGCCAAATCACCATGGACGGATATAGCAATGAACAACAGGTGTAAATAATAAAATTGTTTCATAAAAAAGTGTGTTCTGTTCGTGCATCGTACCGCGCACCTCGAACTATTCGCAAAGTGGTGGATGAATGTGAGTCCACTGGTTCAGTGAATGATCAACCAACACCCGTATGTTGACGGAACGCAAAATCTGACGAAAACATTGCCGCTGTCTGTGAGAGTGCGCAGGAGAATCCGAGGCAGTCGATTTCGCGTGACTCACAAGAACTCGGCCTTTCGAAGATCATAACTTGGCTAATTTGGCGTCGTGACTTGGGTTTGCACCCGTATAAAATTCAACTGACTCAGGAACTGAAGGTAAACGACCATAGACACCGACGTGTGTTCGCTGAATGGGCGCTGGAGCATCAAAAAATCATCTTCAGCGATGAGGCTCATTTCTGGATGAAGGGGTATGTGAACAAACAGAATTGTTTAATTTGGGACGATACCAAACCACATGAGATCCAAGAGAGTCTAATGCATCCCAAAAAGTCACTGTTTGGTGTGGATTTTGGGCTGCGGCTTCATGGGTCCTTATTTATTTGAGAACGACGTTGGCCAGGGCATCACTTTCAACGGCGTGCACTATAAGTCGATGATTACTAACTCCTTTTGGCCTGAATTGGATGATCTGGACACCAACGACATAATATGGTTTCAACAGGACGGCTCTACGTGCCACACAGCTCACAGCACATTGGATAGTTTACACAAGCGATTTGATGACATGGACTTTTTCTTGTGCGGTTTTATCAAGTCACAGGCGTATGCGAATAAGTCATAAACCACAGCGGTACTCAAAGCCAACATAACCCATGTCATCGGTCAAAATTCGCCTGATTCATGCGTCAGAGTCATGGAAAATTAGATTTTTCGGATGCGCTCCAGCCAGAGAAGAACGATGGTATATTCCACATACAAGGTTTTTTTCAAACGAATAAAAAATTTCAATGATATCTCACACACACTTTGTTGTCTTTAAATTTAAAGATAGAAAGCGCTTAATTAAAGACCATATATAAGGGCGCAGTAACTCACATTTTAGCAAATTTGAAGATTTCGCCGTTTGTATTTTGCACCAACGTAAATGCTTGTTGATATACAACAATTATTCGGAAATATCATGAGAGTCAATTTAATTCCATAGAGCCTTTGAGGCTATGACGAAATATTGAATATTTGGCGGATGGGCTAGGCCTTCTCTGGCCGTCCGCCAATTGCAGAAGCCCGAAGCAGTAGTCATCCCACCTGTTTGGAAAAATGTATATTTTTGTAGAAGTATGACTTTTCCCTGTGTATTTGAAATATAATAAAATCATCGATATGTTTAATATACAATAATATTCACTGTGAATACAGTTAAATTTTTCATGTATTTATCATCAAATTTTCCCACCAAGTTTTTTGTAATTGTTAAGTAAATTTATCAAAATAATTACTTTTATGTGGTCAATCCTCTATAAATAGCAGATTGTGTTCCTCTTTCAATTAACGCCAATTTATTGATCCAAATATGGTTCTGGCGTTAAATTATTAATGACTCCAATTCATATTTTCAGAAGCAAATTTACCAATTTTTTCGTACATATTCAGTGATGAAATAGAAGTCTCAATTAAACAGAACGATCTGTAATTATTTATTTTAGAGTTATTGCAGATAATGAATAATCTCATTTCCTAAAGAGATCGTTGATATTTGTCGGTTACTCTATTTTTAAGACTGTTAGTTACTTGGTCATTTTACAATATTGTTTTATTGGCATATAGCTTCCAGAGCAACTTTATTCAAGGGTATTTCGAAATAATTTTCAGTTCGCCTACAGGATCAATAATTTGTCACAGATTTACTTAGGTGCGTTTATTTTTCACAATCAGGTGCATTCTAGAAATGTAATAGAAAGAAAATGAATATGTCAAGATCAAACTTATTCACGGTAAAAACTTGACGGATTCATTTTCAATTGACGCAAAACTGTTTTATTCTTGCGTCGGTGGTTAGTTAGATTTTGGATGGTTGGATGGAAGAGTAATTTCTGCCCTAATTTATCGTGTGCAGATGTTGAATTCTGTCATTTGTTAGATTAGCCTCGAAGCCTACATGGAGCCTCGAAGACTACAAACTGATATTACCTTAAAGATTACTTTTATATAAGTTTTCAGCTCATTTGCTTTGATCTAGTTTTTCGGAATTTTTGAAAATACTGATTCTGGAAGACTTGAACTTTTATTTTTCACACCATTTCTTTCGCTTCTCACTTTTTAATGTTCTCACTTACCCACGTCAAACATTGTTTACAATTCTGTTGATATTTATTTCACTGAATTGAACTGAGTAATTTTCTGGATCATTTCACCAAATTCCTCATACATATTCAGTGGTGAAATAGTAGTATCTATGTCATTAGCGAATACTGGCGATTTGTAATAACTATAGAGATTCTAGAAGATACCGAACATTTTAATTGTCGTAAGATATAATATTGAAATCTAGAAAAGAGACTTTTCAAATTTTTATAGGTCCCATCTCCGTAAAGAGTTTTTGGATGTTACCACAATATTTCAGGTTGTACGGGGGTGCTGCTTTTTCAAAATTACATTCGTTCCAGAATTGTATGAATTTTTTTTACGGAGCTCAACAAACTATATTAGTAAGTAATCATTTTCTACCCACCAAGGAGTAATGTTTTGTTAAATGGTGGTCAGATTAAATTAATTTTCTTTCATTTTATTGTTTGTGTTTCTTTGATATATGTTACTGAATCCCTGTTGATATCCACATCTGTTGAAGTTTTAAGAAAGTAGTGCATTGTTTTCAACTGATCTCCAAAGTGATACGATCATTTCATTTGAAATATGTCGTTCCTGAACTAGAATTCATTATAACAGTTCCAGAAAGAGTCTCAATGATATAAAATTCAAATTGAAATATACGCATTATTTAGAATTTGAATATCTTCTCTTTGGTGCTGTGTTGGGGACCAGTCTGAAAGAGTGAATAAGACTTTGAATTGAAAAAGGAATATCTTTTAGTGCTCCCGCCAAGTTTCTCCGAGTAACGAGATACAGAACCTGGCATTAATTTAAATGGGTCATCAGCGAGTGAACATAGAAACAAAACGGGTGACCCATAAAGAAAGAACCTTCAAAAGCCGACGCTATTCACTGAAATAAAACGAGCGATTCGAAAAAGTTTCCTATTGGCTAAGTGATATTTAATGAACGGTGATGTAATAAAAATAATAGAAATGAGAGTTACATAATGAAAACTGAAAGCAGTCCAGCAATTGCACGAGGCGCGCCGAAACAATGCGCTCACGTAATGGGTGTTGCGATTGGCGATGTCGGAGAGCAACAGGTTGGAGGAGGGTGCCATGTATGGTATGTTTTCGGGGTTGTAGGTGCTTACCCGGAGAAGTGATTAGTCCTAAAGGGCACCCGCGACTTGTATATCCTCGGGGTAGTCGCGAGCACCGGAAGAGAAGACACCACCGTAA
Organism: Leptinotarsa decemlineata; assembly: GCF_000500325.1. Classification (NCBI taxonomy): domain Eukaryota; kingdom Metazoa; phylum Arthropoda; class Insecta; order Coleoptera; family Chrysomelidae; genus Leptinotarsa; species Leptinotarsa decemlineata. The sequence continues at coordinate 9,903 of NW_019290041.1, read as the reverse complement.
CACCGAGCCATAGCTCCACCACACTACCACTCTAAGAACCGTCACCGAAGAGTGTGCACCGCGTTCGATCGCGTCTTCTCTCTGTCCTGCCTTCGCGTCGAGTGTACTATATTTTTGGGGCACGGGTTTTCAACACCGGTTGCGCCACAAATGAAAGTAAAAGTGAACGAATGCAAGCCTTCACAGCCGACCCGGAGTGTACGTTGTGTGTATTCGAGCAAGTCTCCTGAACTCCTGAAAACGATTTGTTCGCTGCCAGTATTGCCACCCCCGAGAACGTTCGATTATGTGCAAATTATCGACATCAACTTTGCTCACGGGATCGCACATAATACTACTTAACTCTTAATTTCTCCCTTTACTTTCCCCTCTTTTCTTTCGGGCGGCCCCACCACCGGCGCGCACAAGTTTTTTTTTTCCTATAGCTAGCTCGCTCGCAACAAATCTTTCTCTACTTTCAAGGTCGCAAAGAGTAGGCGACTGCGCGATATTCCTAACTTTTTGCTCTCCGCGTACTATTTGGCAGAGCGAAGCCGTGGTGGAATTTCGCCACAATATAGAGTCCGGTGTTGCCGTTTTAGTACTTTGGTACTAGTTTCAGTACATTTGAAACAATAAAATACAATAGAACTCCAATTATTCGGATTATTTGGGACCAATCTTAGTCAGTATAATCAAGTATCGGAAAAATTGTTGGATGATAATAAAATGTTTATTCCTAGGGGAAAACACCCGAAAGAGGTTTGAGTGGCTAAAAAAACACCTGCGGTAGTAATTACTGCAAATTTTGAATAGAATTACAGTATAGTAGGACTACAGTAAATCTCATCGTTATTTTGCCTGAAAAACATAAATTGATTTTAAGTGATCCAAATAATTAGCGATCTTGAAGTTTTATTGTGCGTTTATCAAGAAGAAACATCAATCAAGTTATTATTAATATATTTAGTTTTTGAATTACTTGCTGGCCACATTTTTAGTAACGTTGATAATAAATTTTTCATATATGGATATTTTTTCAATACTGTTTTAAGAAGAGATTGTTAACATTTCTCTCGTTTCTCTCACTTGGTATACTCTTCATTCATCCTCATTATTTTTTCATGGTTATTTTTTCAATCGAAGTTAATTCTATGTTTAATTTTTACTGATGGCTTGATTATTAAATGTTTGTGAAATAAAAATATACCTTGGTGGAGAATGATGATTTGTTATTGATGAGCAAGTTTCATCACTTGAAGGTGTTGAACATTCAAAGGAAAGGTTAAATTTTTTATGAAGACTGGTTCATTTGTTTTCATTTGTTATACGTGTAAATAATCATTTCAATTGTGGATGGAAAATTTTGAATTTCACGTAGGTTCTTGAATGAAATAAAATGAAAAGAAAATTATATTTTCTGAATGTATCGTATTTGCATCAAAGATAATTGGTATGACAAAGATAGTTAGATTTTGGATGGTTGGATGGAAGAGTAATTTCTGCCCTAATTTATCGTGTGCAGATGTTGAATTCTGTCATTTGTTAGATTAGCCTCGATAATGAAAGAAGCTACATGGATCCATCAAGTGAAATATTTATCTATTATCTCATCAAATTACAAAGAACGAAATTTCATACGAACAAATATAATACCTACATTGTATAAGCGTCTTATTCTTTCTTAGTGATTCTCTCAAATTCAACATCATGACTGGCCTTTCATAAATTTTAGTTTCACCTGTCCCTGTATCGTAACCAAATTTTGAAGTGACATCATTCTAAATCCAACATCCCGAATGTGGTGGACTATATTTTTCATGCAATCCTATTATAAGAATATCAAATGAAAATGTTGAAGGGGAACTCAAAGTAGAAAAAAACAAGATGGCTTCTATACCAATTTTAAAAAGTTAAAACTCGGCTAAGGAAATGAACAAACTGATGAACATGTCCAGAGATAACCGAAAAATGAAAATCAAATTAATAGAAAAACAGCATTTTCATAAACAAGCTTTCTTTTACATGCTCTGAAATGAAGAAAATACACGTTAAATTGAATCAAACCTATTAATAATTTATATAATATAAAAAATACATTAAATATTGGATTATAAAGTAAATGACCGTCTTCAGTTAAATATCTCAATATGGATAACAAGTTTTTACGTTGTAGAAACATACTCTCCTATGTTTTTATCGTAATTGTTTATTGCAGAAATTTTATTGTTTTTCTGATCTGCTACAAATGTATTTGTTGCATAACGTGGTCAAATAAACGTCCCAAGTTCCAAAAAAACCGCTATTTCTGAAGAAACATATTTTCGTTTTCAGAATGGGGATGCTAAAATAAAATTACAATAGGGAAGATTCTAAAAAATGGTCAAGTTATTTGAGTGTACGACATTTTGAAACTGATAATCACACGAAAAGTTCACAAAATTAGAACATTCATGGTTACTATTTAAACAGATTTTTATTTTGTCAACCATTCAAAAAATCTAACATTAGCTATGTCATGTCCAAAGTGGCAAAAGTTTTTTTTCCCAAAACCAAATCGTTATTTTAACACCTCGACACGTGTTTCGATCACCAAGTGATCATCTTCAAGAGGAAGATTAAACTAATCATACTAACAAAGCTATCCTTATTTATACCACACAGGTATACATGTATACCATACATAGATACAGGTATCTACCTGTTCTAGGTACCTGAGTTTTGAGTGTCTTAAATTAATTTAACAATTTGCCTTATCTACTTGTCTCAAATTAATTTTACAAAGTGTCCTTATGTAATAGTCAGGTAAATCTAATAATTCAAATATTATAATTTCACATATTGCCTTGTCTACTACTCTTAAATTAATTTTACAATGTGTTCTTATGTAATAGTTAGGTGAATTTAATGATTGAAATATTATAAGCTATATAAAATTAATTTCAGAATATTGCCTTATCTACTAATTGATTTTACAATGTGTCCTTATGTAATAGTCAGGTAAATCTAATAATTAAAATATTATTTTAACAAGCTATATAGTATACTATTAGGTATTGGTCCACCATCGTTATTCATAATATTATTATGTTTACTTATTTCTATACTCTCGTAGGCATCTAGATGCCTGTTGTTGTTAACTTGCCTAACTAATCGTGATGAAGTTAAGTCTATGGAATGGTTGTGTTGCAAAATATGCTGGGCGACTGCTGATTTTTCTGGTTATTTATATTTTAGCTGTGCTAAGTGTTTCTTAAATCTTATTTCGGAAGATCTTTTTGTCTGTCCATAATATTTGGCATCGCAGTCCTTACATTCAATTTCGTAAATTCCAGACTTTTCCGAATTCTCGACTGTGTCTTAAAGCTCTGTAGTATGTATCACTTGTTTTAAAAACTACCTTCGTACCTAGTTTCTTGAAAATCTTTCCAAAGTTCTTCGTGTATTGGTGGTATGGAACTGGTATATATTTATCTTGGTTTTTGTCCTTTGTAAAAGGACATTGATAATTATATTTTTATAATTCTTGCAGTGTTGACTGTTTTGATTTTAGTTATAAATGTAAATAACTCCAAATATTATTCAGATTTTCAATATTTGTTCTTCTTGTTCATACTATTTGGGCTTTTTCATTTCAAGAAGAAGCCCTTTGGACATATTTTTTTCTGTCCTGAAGGAGTCGTACTAACTTCAGTCGTTTACCAGAAATATATAAGGAAACAACTTTCGTTATATATATTAGTACTTTAGGTTTGATCTAGTACATTTTTCGTTCGCCATCTAGTACTTTTTTGAAAGGGTCGCGGCAACACCGATACATCGTCTATTTTCGTTTCCCTACGCGCTAGTGCCGTAATTTTGCATTCGATCCGAGATTCGACGCTCCGCGACTTGCAGCGGACGGTGGCATTCCGATTTCGAGCGTTTGTTTCATTTGCTTTCACCGACTCCGCCAAGGAGACTCGTCGCGAACGGGGCCCGAACAGGGGCCACAACCGGACTTTCACAATGCCCGCATCGAGAGGGGGAACTGTTGTATAATACCGATGCAATAACAGACCTACGCTGGGAATAGAAAGATCTAATGCATCTCGAATTAAATCTGTATTACGACCAATTTGCTGCAGCCTCCTTAAGGGTCGTCACCAATTCGAGAGGTGCGGTCCAAAACAAAATCTCTATCGCGTATCACGATAAACTAAATAAGTATATCCTGATTTTCTCTTTCTTTCTTGGACATTCTCAGAATAAATGAGTCAAAATAAGAATAAATGTACAATTTTTTGAGTGAGGCAAAATAATTCATTCAAGGAACACTTTATTGCTAGATTTTCATCAAATAGTATGCAAAACCGCAACAAGTGTTTCACTATACATAAGTTTCTTCAGCTTTAAAGCTTCTAAATGAATTCTACCCATAATTAGTGCTCTATTTAAATTGACATTTTGAATAATATGACTTTTTTTCTCTTCTTAATGACTGATAGTTTCAACTCGAGTTTAGGCATAAACTGATAAATAATTTAAATATAAGGGAAGAAATTTTTCAGACAAACTCATTCAAATCGACATGCAATAAAAGAAAATTAACTAAATATACGTAGCAATTCATTAGCAATTTATTTATTAGAAAACTGATATAATAAAGAGGATTCATTCAATTCTATTTAGTTATTCAATAACTGTTTCAAACATTCCTCTTCTGAATATGACAAATCATAGTCGTGATTGAACTCATTGCCTTTTGCCAAAAGATGATTGGCAAATATCGAATTGTTATTTGACAGTCAAAAAAATACTCCTGTGATCTTTTATTCCCTTGGAAAAACTTCTTCCTGTTTGACCAATATGAAGTTTTCGGTAAGAACCACAAGTCCATTTATACATTCCTAGTCAATTCAACAATGAAGTTTGTCCTCATTGTTTTTAATAAATCTGACTAAAATGTTATTCGTTCTGTAAGATACATCCAAATCTTTCATTTTCAAATAACGAGCGATATATTTTGAGGTACCTGACTTATCACTTTTCGAAGGGATAGAACAGTTGATTCTTCAAGTTCCCTTAGGTTTTCAACCGCATATACATTTCCATTCACAGCCAGCTTTTTCCCTTTTATAAACGCATTAAGGTTTTTCGATTTAGTTAACTTCAGGTGCAGGCTACTAATAGCTTCTGATCTTTTCCATCCGAGATCGAAAGATCTTGCGATATAGTAATTGTTTTATGTTTGAGTTTGTTACAGTTTGTAACAGTTCAAATATTGTTGATATCTCGTACTTCTAGTTCAACTTCAAAGGAGTTCGGAAAGTATATTGGTCACATGAGTAGCTATAGAAGTAGACTCTGGAATTTCCAGTCCATAAATGAGTATATTATTTTTCCGTGATCTTTTTTCAAGCAATTTACATTAACTTTTCAGTTCCCCAACCTTTTTCCCGAAATTTGCAGTTTTACGCCTATTTTAATCTAGGATGTCCAAGAGTTCTTCATTTTTCTTTTAAATTTCCAATTAAATGTCTTCTTTGTTTTATTCGCCTTCTTCTTCAATCAATCTCATTCAACTCTCAAGTACTTGCTTATTTCATGATGGACGAAATAAGTTCAGTATTTTGAACAGTTATTGGGATGATGTAAGGTGAGTTTTTCATTCGTTTTTTAATCAAAATTTGATAGTTATCGTATGTTTTTAGATTCATATTCGTTCGTAGATTCATAGGAAGGATATAGAACTGCCGATTACTTGAGTATTGAGTAATGATATGAAATTTCACTTCATCCACAAAAAAAGCTTCCTCTAAGTCAAGGTGGACTAAGCTTCAACTCCTTCTTTGTGCCATTTTGGGCATCTTTGGGAAACTTTTCTCCTAATTCATGCAAACACCAGGAAACAACATTCTATGTTTTCTATTTCTCCAATTATATATGAGGGGTAGAAACCTTCCAAAGAAAGGAAGAAAAAATTAAAAACACAGTTTAAACTCTTCACTAACATGTTTGGATCTCTCCTTTACATATTTCCTTCTCAATAGATGATTTGTTTCTTCCAGTGACTTGAAGTCGCAGGAATCGAGTGAATAGTATTTCAAAGATATTCAAAAAGACACTGATGAGAACTCAAATTTTCACCCAAACTTTTAGAAGTCCACCTAGAGATTGAATACATGACAGTTGTACATGTCATGTATCTATATGAGTTATATGAATGATTTTGGAGCTTTCCGAGGGACCCCGTTCGCTTATCTATCGGTTTGAATATTTGACAAATCAAAATGTGTTTCCAACTGATGTTGAGTTTCAACAAGATGAGGTATCATCCTCATCATGACAAGCTGGTTGAAAAGTGCCTATAGATGATCCAAATCGGTGAATAGTCAAATGTGGTTCCTAAAAATGGCCCACCAGATCACCTGAATCGACGCCTGTAGATTTTTTTAGGAATTATGTTGAATCTAAAGAGTACGTTACATAATCGCAGTCCATTCCAGAGCTTATGGATAGAATGATAGATGCTACCAACGAAATTGTTCCAGAAACATTCTATAATGTGAAAAATGAATTTGAAAATCAACTAACCTCATTATTGTTGGAAAGTGAATGCTTACCATTTTGAGCATTCATTGGGATCAACTGGAGCGAGGTTTTGCATAGATTTGGTTTTTGAAATTATAGTATTTATCGTTTGTTTGCAGATTCATGGAACGAATACAAAAAAATATTGAAAATTATACATCTTTAAGGAATTTTGTACGACTTGAAATCTCTCGTGAAAACTCTCGGAAATTTTACTTCTTTACTGTATACTGTATACTAGTAGATATGAAGAAAAATGTTCATATAAAAAAAACTTGCTCTTTGTTGGATCAAAGTTATTCAATTGTCTATCTTCTTTCTATCTCTTTATCTCAGACAAACTCCAAAAAATGTAAGAAAGATTCTCAGAATATTTAGATTAATTGAAGTTGTTACATTTCTAAATTTATTGATTTATTTTTATATATTTTTATGTCATATGTATATTGGTGTACTATATGTGCATATATGTTAGTACAAAAAATGCATTTTGTTTAAAATTGTATATGAATGTATTTGTTTTCATTGGATAACGTCTACTGAGTTTACACTTTTTGTAACTGACGATTTCTATATCATTTTTGTGATTTATGACTAATAAAATCAATGATCATTGAAAAGTAGTAGATATATCATCAGTAGTGTAAGCATTGACTGCAAAGACAATATATTGTCTCAAAGTCTCAGCAATGACTGACAGTAAACTCAGTCAACCCATACACCAATGAATATGTTTGTCGCAGTAGCCGACGAAACGTTTATTTCATGTTCCATTCGATCACGGCTTACCAGCCCGGATTTTGTTTTTTCCAATAACGACTCCGGTCGTGAAGGCCTATTTTCTCATATATGCTATATTGGACATTCGAGTAATTGATTTAATGATATGATTGAAAGATCACGGATATTGAATCTGTATCCGTGAAATTAACGATATTATATGACAAGGTATCTAGGAAAATGATATGTCAACACATGAATGATTAGGACAAGGAAGGGCGCTAAGCCCAATACTTTTTATGATACTCACGGACGAGAAAATTGAGAAATGTACAGCGATGAGTAAAAAACTAAATGTAAGATACATAAAACTGCAAAGAGTAGAAATATCTGAAGGATCATTTGCAGACGATATAGTGATCATAGCGGATAGTGAAGAAAAATTACAAAAACATTGGATATATGGAATGAAGTATTGAAGGATTACGAAATGACGATGAATAAAACAGAAAACAGGTAATGATAACAGGCGTAAATATAGAAAAGAGATACGAATAGAAATAGAAGGAACAAGAATAGAACAAGTAACATCGTACAAATATCTTGGAGTTATATTAGATGAGACTGGAACAACAGATGCAGATGTTAACAACAGGATCGAGAAAACTTTAAAACTTTATTACGCCATGAATAAAACACGTATTAACAGAAAAGAGATAGCATGCAAAACTAAAATAAAAGTATCTGAATATATACCGACCAGTGTTAACACACGGCTGTGAATTATGGATACTCACAGATCAGCAAAAGAGTAGAATTCAATCTGAAATGAAATACCTTAGACGAGTTGAAGGAATTACGAAGATGGATAGAATAAGAAAGGTGGACATGAGAAAAGAAATCGAAGTACAGTCAATACTAGAATTTGTAGATGAGAGACAACTTATCTGGCGGGGACACTTGTTTCGAATGAAAGAGACAAGACTAACTAGAAAAGTTTGGGAAGTGAGTATCCAGAAGAATAAGAAAAAGGGTAGACCACGGAAAACATGGAATGAAAAATAGGGCACATACTGAAAAAAAGAGCAGTAACATTCTCACTGATTATCCATTTCCGAAACTAAAGACTTTTGAACATGTGTACTTAGGAACTTTTTTCATAAAATGCCATTTAAAATATAACCCATATTTCTGAACTCGAATTTTCCAATTTGTGACTCCATGATTTTTGCCTACATTGCAATCCGAATAGGATGACGAAGATGTGGAAATCCACCTTCTAGTGCAGCTCAGAGCTCGCTTAATATTCTCATTTGACCTTATCAATTACCATATCGCCATATCGCATAAATTTCTATCTAGCCAGCGCTTTTTACGGTCCGGAATTAGAATCCACATTACTTTCAATTACCGACGAGCCAGCGGAGGCATCGGCAGCTGGCTTAACGCCATTCTGTTCTTTGCTTGTAATAATCCATTGTTATGTTAGAATTACGTTACGAGACCGAGGGAAAGTAGCCATACCATAACACTTTCACTATCGCGTAACGTCTGTCTGGACCCCAGATAGATACTCGACCTCCAAACCAACTTTACACGCACCACTTGATACATTTTCGATCTTTCATTACCTAAGTACTCGAGTATCGTTAATCCAAAAGCGAGCAATTGTGATATTTTTATCTTTGCCGCGACGAGAAATCTTTCTCTGGAGCATTCGGTATGAAATAAATGAATATAAATGTGGTGATGTGAAGCTCATAAATAACAAATGGCGTAATACAGGCGAACGCTGTATTAAGTAATTGATCGTTTTGTGTTGGTTCGACTGTCCTCGAGACTGATTTTACCTGTTTGAAACTTTCAAGGTCTCTGCTTTGTAGGGAAGTGAAAGTGGTCTTGCTTGAACTGACACGGCAACAGACACCGCGCGATGCGAGCTGCAGCGGCAAAATCCAATAAACGACAACCCGTTCGCCACCCACCTCCCTCTCGATGAACCCCTTCAGCATGTCTACGACCCTCGCAGGGCTTGCCTTTCTCACGATGGCCAATTGATGTTAACCGGCTTAAGCCGGCTGAATTTTCGTTGTGAACATATAAATAACTTTCATTTAAATATCGAAAGACATATAAATATTACAGACTAGTTGTTGCCCGCGTCTTCGTCCGCGTATAATTTGGTTTGTCACATTGAGTTTCGTGACAGACCGTTATGAACAAATAGTTACAATTTTTTTTATTAACCCAATATATTACTTCTCTCATACAAATTTTGTGCTAAAATATTTCAATCTATCTTAATTATGACTAATGGTTTTATTATCGAAACACAGAAGAATTTTTCATTTCATTCATGAATAATTTTATAATCACCTCGCTGTATCATCATGAAAGTTAACTACCTGACCTTGAATATCTGCAAGAGTAAATAATTTAGGTATACATTGAAAAGGCAAGAGGCCCTATATCATACCTTGAGGCATCCCGAATACTATTACTTCAAATTCACTCAGAGGGTATGAAGAATATATAACAAATATCCTGTGGGTATAGATAATTATAAGGCCTAGGTAAGAATAATACTCCACGTACCACCACATAATATTTCAAAACAATTTTAGAAGAGTT